>VXBJ01005694.1:1708792-1728646 GCA_013400055.1 Nycticryphes semicollaris
TTTTTTTTTTTTTTTTTTTTTTTCTCCATTCTATTCCAAAGCCAGTTAGCTGCAGATAATGATTTTTATTCAAATCTGCTGTGTACAATTCATGGCCAGTTTATAAAAGTGTACAACACATGCTTTACACATGCATGTATGTATGTGAATGTATGCAGAAGGCCAAGCAAAAAGAGAGGCAGAGGAGATAGAGCACCTGGGAACTACAAGAATATTTCTTTTGCTCAAAAATAATAATAAAAAAAGCAATAAGGGGACAAATCAACAACACTAAGCAATGGACAGCAATCATTTCATCACAATCACAGCATGGTTTGATGAGGCTTTTTTGGACAAACAAATAACAAAGTAACCATATATACAGACATGCCCTGGCTAACCTTTCTGAGAAACAATGAACACACACACACCTGGTTTCCACATACAGCAAACTAAGTCACCTGCAAGAATAAAGATTCATTTCATTGTGGTTTTAAAGGCAGAACAAAACAAAACAAAACAAAACAAAAAAAAAAAAAAAGAAAATTATACAATTTTGCAAGAGAGATCCTGTACTGTTTAGCAGATTAAATATTTTTGGCTGAAGTTTGAAACTGGATTTTCTTGACTACTTGGGTTTGGCTTTAGAAATTGTTAAGCATCATTTATGTACATTGGAGATTAAGAACATGTAGTCTTAGTGGTGGTACTGTGTTAGTTTTGTAAAACAGTTGTGTTTTCAGAAGCAGTTCTGAGTTAAGCAAGAGCTGCTAAGGTACATTTTAGTTTGATTAAAATCCAAGTAAAATTTAGAACTAAGAAGAGTCTACCAATAGAAAAAAGGTAAAAAGGGGAGAAAAGATTATATGTGCCTCTTTAATATTTGAAATTTGGCATAAACTATATTTAAAACCAAATTGAGTTGGTAGGCATATAAGCCTGTTGAGAGTGTTGACCTGAATTGATGATTACATGGGGAAGATGAGTACAGTATATAAGTAACAGTACTTCCTTCCTGGAAAAGCTAATCTTATGGATTGCCATATTCATTCTTGTTTTATTTTATAAAGAGAAAAAGGCTTTATACATATTTTCTTTGCTTTTAACATCTGAAAGCATTAATGAGAGTTAGCTGGAAGACAGAATACTAAGCAGTTCAACAATGTCACAAAAAATTATAAAAACTTAAACAGAACCAGCATCCTAGTAACTAAGATAGCACAAAGCTGCGAGGAAACTTAATATGCACAGCACCCTAAAAACCATCTCATTTTCTATTGACCTGTTTTGTTGAGGGTCTTCTCTTCACTATAACTTTACATCACTTTCTTCACCTTCTTTCTTTGTTTAAAAAGTATCATTGCCTCTCCTCAGTACTTTTCCTTGTCTCACATAATTAGAAGTGATTAAATATGAAAATAAACATAGATTTGTTTGAAATATCTAGTACTTAAATATCGGTAAGACCTGTTTTGTGGTCCTTTTTTTTCTCCTTTATTTTTAAGGAAGAAAACTATTTTTTCTTATATTAAAAAGAAAACTGAGATAATATGCCAGCTTAAGTCAGCTGCCAGAATCATTAAGCTCATCTTCATTTGCCAATTTATATTGTGTAACTATGGATTTTGTAATATTGTTCCTTAGAAAACAAAAGTCTCGAGAGATTCTTCCTTTCCTCTAAAAAAAACCTGCCAAACATTTGCAAAATTTTGAATCCCAAGTCATCTCCCTAATCTTTAGTCCCTTGCTTCCTATAAATTCATCTTAAACAGAAAAGTGTTTTATTGCTCCAGCTAGATGAAAATTAACAGCTTCAACAACAACAAAAAATCCCTCTGCCTTTGAGGTGCCATTTTTTTCCCAGAGCAAACGTCAACAAAAAGGATCCAATATGAAGAACAGGAAATTATTTTTTGACAGGTCGGTCTGTTTTTCATAAGAATTTTGATTCTGTCCCCTCCCCCTGACAATACTAGGAGTACTTTACAGTTTTAACATTCATCAAAATGATCAATATTATCACTTGTACACGTTGATCAATAACATAAATGCACAGCTTAAATATACTTCATATGTTGAAGGCGGTGGATCCAGTAACTGAAGCAGAGCACATACTGTGACATAGACTGCTAAATTAAATAGGTATTATGAATATAATCTTGAACTTAAATATTTTATGAAAATGAAGAGTTTTAGAGGACTGATGAAATCATGGAATTAGCAGTGAGTGAAACCTTCACATACCAGATTGCCTTTCAACCTCAGTTCAAACTGTTATTTCAGGCACTTATGTTTACATTCTTGAATGGGCAAGTATTTCTTCAGTCCTGTCTTTCAGGAACAAAGTCCCTCATAACAAGAATAGCAAAGCTGCAAAATAATATGGCCACAGCTAATTTAAATTATAGTTTTTTGGAAGGTAAATTTGAGCCCTGAGATTTTTGCAATCTGTTTATTTTAAAAATTAATTTTATCACATCCAGATTAAGGTATGATGAAGAAATTTGCTGAATCACTTCTTGTTGCTTATATCTTCTGGAATCATGTTATCAGGAATCACAGTTAACACTACATCCTACAAGTAGTATTCTGACTTACAAGTAGCATTCTTCAAGATTTTCCTTCTCTTGTTTTTTTTCTTTTTTTTTTTTTTTTTTTTTTTTGTTTGTTTTTTTTTTTTTTTTCTTCTTCCTATTTTTATTCTCATTCTTTTCTAAGCCTCAAGGATACAGTCTGGTATCTCTTTATGTTTGGGTTTGTTTTGCTTGGGCCTTTATTTTTTTGCATTGCTCCGATGTAAGCAAATGCTCTGCTACTGCAACAATGCCATCTTTTATCAGAGCTGGCATAGGATTAGGTGTTAAATTGGGTCACAAGCAGGATGGAGCTATCTGGACAGACAGAAATTTATGATGACAGAAAAAACAGTGTTTAAAAAGCCATTCTGCACAAACTAAGTCACACTCCAGCAATCTGAAAATCAAGGGTCAGGAAATGTAGGTTAGAAGTTAGTTTTTCTACCTTTACTATATTATGTACAAAGTATTCAGCAGCCACAGTTCACTCAGTAATTGGCATTTATGTGAACCTGAATTCTGTTATGCATATTTAAAGTTTATATCTCTCTTCAAGAATATTATTCAGATTAAAATATTAGTGGAGACAATACAATTGAGATAATGAAACAAAGCTAACCTTCAGTTCTTTTTTGTCTCTGACAATTGTAATCTAACAGTCCGCTCAAAGAAAAGGCAAACACTTTTAGCATGACTCTTATAATGCATTTTTAATTTGCATGTGCTTTCTCCTGTCATTTTGAAATGACAGTTTTAAACAGGTTCAAACTTTCTGTCAAAAACTTGGCTTGAGGTATTTACAGTTCCCTAGGTGCATTGGTGTTAGCTGCAATCCACTGTAATCAGCATACTTTGCATGAACATGTAGATTCTCTTTCTCAGAGTTTAATGCTTTTAATTTTATGTTAGTGTGAATACCATACTCATACGTGTCAGCTAAGCTGTTACATAGACACGTGGATTAGCTCTGTGATACAATATATACATATACAATATGAGCATGCATAAAACAATGTAATGTAAGAGAGTGTACTGGGAAGCCAGACTCGGTAACATATCCAAGACAGAAATATTTTTCTCTCCTGCCTGGATGCGTTCCTGTGTGACCTGATCTAGGTGTTCCTGCTCTGGCAGAGGGATTGGACTAGATGATCTTTCAAGGTCCCTTCCAATTCCTGATATTCTGTGAATCTGTGACCAACATATCAGCTTCATACATATTAAATAACCCTTGTCCAGTTGAACCCAAAGATATAATATGGTCCCAGTATAGGTGGCACCTATCTACCACAGGATACGGTGGTAGAATGAATTTCAACAGCAGTGCTCTGACACACAAGCTGCTAGCCTCAGTGCTGTAAGAAACAGATAAATGCCTCATGTTAAAGACCAACTTGTCTCCAGATGTTTCTATTAACACACCTTGTCTTCACCATCTAGTTCAATGGAGGCCTTCTGGGCAATAATTATTACTCATGTAATAAAGAAGCTATAATTACATATGGACGTAGTACAACCACTGTGTATTAAATATTTCATCAGAAGTTTTATTATGTTTTTTTCAACCCATTGATGTCAACCTCAGCCTTGTAATCTGCCTGCTTACATGGTATAGCTCAATTTTATTACTGAAATTCAGGCAGAGTCAAGGTCAAAGTTATGTAACAAAATAAGAAATAATTTGCCTTAAACATGGAGCAGATTATTTAGATACCTAGAGAGAAACCACATAGATGCTTTACCAGATTTCATGAACATACAGTATTAACCCACACTCCAAGAATATAACTGAGCATAGATTAAATTTTGTATTAGCGCATTTGGAAAAAAACACTCTAAAAATAACAAAAGAAATAAATCTACAGGTCTGATTGTGAGTACTGTCATGTGCTCTTTCTGTTTTGGTGCTCAAGTCAAACTGAGGTTTCAGTTTCTATTCTTTGAAAATTATAGAATAAAAATGCTCTGAATACTTGGGTATTATAGAACCACCTAGAATTTATATATTTTGTGATGCAGTTTCATCTCAACCCTTCAGGTTTGCTTTGAAGAGTGTTCTTAATTCAATGCACAAGAGCCCTCTCCTTAACATGCATGAACACAGGATTCCCAAATATAATCAAAAGCCAGCCTGACTGTGAATGGAAGAAATGCAGCCTTTGGAGAAAACAGAGATGTTCACGGAGCCTCTCTTATTCTTAAGAGTCAATTATAACAAAATCCCATGAAAGTAAATTGAAAGACGCCAGAGTCTGTGCAGTTGAAGTGTCAGATTGAAAATGTCTTTACATGCATTTTTAAAACATTAGGCATTTGTGATTGAACTCCCAATGTATCCCAATACATTCTCTTTGCAGCAGCAACAGCATCTTTGTTTAGATGAGCAGGGAAAAATGGGTAGCATTTTCTATAAGGATCAAGTTTAAATGAAAAAGTGGCAGCCACTGGAATTGATGGAAAGATTGTAATAAGTAACTATCTTTCTGGATATGCGAATTATCAACATTCACACTTCCAAGCAAAAATAAATAAACTATACTCCTTTGGCCTACGATCACTCTCTCATGTTTGGAGGAGCAGAGGATGAGGATTCCATGGTGTTTCTGATCTGGGATGACCATTGCCCCTGCTGTTTCCTTTGGGATGGAGAAGGAACATTTACCTCCTCAGACTGATTAAAGTAGAACCACTTTTCAAGACAGCAGTTGAGAAGTGAGTGCAAGTTATCCTGTGAGAAGAATTAATTTAAGACACAGTGCATAAGGGATCTAACTTGTTAAGGAAGACAACAAACAAGGTAACAAGACCAAGGAACAAACTGAAGAAGAGTACAGAAGCAATCTTTTTTTCTTTCCACAGTAACTTAATATATAAGAAGGACAGTGGGGTTTCGTCAGTAGCTAAGGCAAGCCCTGTGCTGTGGAGGGGTGATGGCTGCCTTCCATAAGATAAAAGTTGTTATGAAAGGAATGACCTATATTGTACAAGTTATTACTGGATAGTTCCCAGATGAGTTAATGCAATTTTGACCTAATTAAACCAGATCCCTGACATTCTGCTCTTCTATTTGCATATACACAACAACAGCAATATAAAATAATAATCCTTAAAGTAAATCTTAATAAATGGCAAGGAAGAAAGCAACAACTGTAGTGGCATATCAACATAAGAGAGCAAAACCAGGAGTTCTATTCACATTTAAGTTACAGTCACTGCAACGTGAAGGTCTAAGGAAATCATCTAACTAAATGGCTCAGGTAGACAATAAGAAGAAACAGTAAAAACCTAATGACCATAATCAGAAGCTGAAGCACGACGGTCAGGCACTGAAGCTAATCACATGTATACACATTTTACTTCAGCTGCAGCAGCTCAAGGGGAATATCTTGAATTTTTGAGGACTACTCAGTGAAAACATTGCTGGACATAAACTGGAGGTCAAAACAATGTGTCTTATTTAAATATTTTAGTTTCTGTAATTTTTTCACTAATTTTATTAGCCACATGATTCTTCTCTTGGCTTTTTTAATCCCAAATTTAACACTCTATTATTAAATTTCATTGGATCACCCCCTGATTCTTTTAAGTATATTATGAGGGTGTTTCTTAGCTGTATTCTTATCAATGCTACTTAGTTGTGCAACTGTATTTGCACCTTAAACTGATATCCTTTATCTTTTATTATAAGATCTAAAAATAGGTCCTTTACACAAAACAAAAAATTGCAAGATGAGTTTATGTTGCAGAATATTAAACTCTAAATTGTACCCTGATCTCTTAAAAGTTTTATTACCATTTTTTCATACTAGCACTGAATGTCATTAAATTCAAACTAGTCTAAACCCAATGAAATATTATTTTTGTTTTTAAGCAAGTAGGTTAATATCTTTAAAAGAAAATATAATGCTCTTACAGACAAAAATCAATCATGCGAACGTTTAAGGACTTGGAGTCATTTGGCAAATATTTTCAGAAATGGACAAAGACACCATCTTTCAGGGAAAGATCAATTACCCATATTTCAGAAGAGACTTTCTGACATAACTAAACTGTCAGCTAAGTTTCCATTACTGCATATTTACAGGCCCTTATATTTTGTCAGAGACAGGGTACTAAACTGGAATGATCCAATCTGTTTAACAGTCTGTAAGTTACTTTTATACACATTTCCTTTGCTCACCAAGTATTTACTTTTTGCTGATGCAACTAATGTATACCTACAGTCTGAAATGTATTACCATGAGTGATTCAGGTCTGCATGCTGGGAGCCACACAGTGAGAAAAGAGACCCAACAGTAAAGGAACCAACAAAGGAGGAGTGGCTGAAGAGTAGTGAAAGATGTCCAACAGCATATTCTTGCCTTTCAGTTAAAAGTCTTGTGCTGGGTTTTCTTTAAACAACATACCTCTCTCCATTCTGAGCTTTTCATCACTTTATTTCAATCATTAACTGAATTTTCACTTTAACTTTACAGTTCACTTTTGGAAACAATCCAAACCATTGTGTGGAAGGGAGAGAGGCAGGAGGAACGTTTAGTCTTTTAAAGGATTACCAGACTTAGGTGCTACATTTCTACGCTTGCTTTTCAGCAGTGCCATTGTACCATACTGTCTGCTATTTCTCTAAGTGTCATCAACTTGTCAGCTCATAAGCAGGTGTAAAGCTTTGTTCCTCTCCAACTCTCATGTTCAGTGAAGCCAATGGAAGTCTGCAGAGTGTTGTGTCAGGACTACTTTCTTTGCACAGAATTTAAAGTAAACATTTCTCTTCAAAATTAATGTAATTTGTTGCTACAGCAAAGAAAGCAACAAGACATTGCTAAATGGATTATTAAAAGACCTGAAATTGGAAGCGATGCCTAGGAGGCTGCACTCAGGAAGCACTTAAAGGCCTAAAAATCACTGGAATGTGCCAGTAATGGGAACAAATTATAAAATAAACCAAATAAAAATGTCCTGACACAGGAAGATGAGTGTTCCATAACCATCCACAAGTACCCTAAATTCCCCTTACTTATGTCAGAAGGCAGAAAGTCCTCTGTTTGACTTTTTATAAATCAAATATGTATTCTCATAATGTACTGAGATTTACTAAAGAACGGATTAAACTCTCAGATTTGATAATATCAGTGATGTACACAGAGCCATGATAGTGATTGGCATTTCTGTATATCCAACCCTTATTAGGCATTACAGCAAGAAAAGCAGGTGAACAGTTTGACTCCAAAATCAAGCAAGCATTATATGGGACTGTTGTCCTAGTGACCTATGTTGTCACTTCAGGTAAGGTTATACTATCTGATATATTAGAAATAAAAGGCTCTGTAGTGTTCTTTAAAGATTTTCAGCATCCATTGCCTCTTACGTGAGTACAGTATCAATAAACATAAACTGGGCGATGTTCAGTGCTATGGCACTGTATTTAGAATCCAATGCTTCATTTTTTGATGGAGGGATAGCAGAAAGACTTGAAGATCATCTGATTGTATCTGAGGTCTAAAGCAAACATTTCCAGTTCAGTTTGTGAATGACTCCCGAGATGTTATTCCAAGAAGAGGTAAGTCATTGCAGGCAGAGGGGAAGAAAAAGAAAAGAAGATCATGTTAACTATTTCAGTGGAAGAGAGATCAGTGTTACAGGTTGGATTTATTTTATTCTAAAAAGGGACCCTAATCTGGAAGCCTTCCAAAGAGATCGGAACTCAGTACTAGGTAATGTATTATGAGAAAGTAATAAAGCTACATGCTATTCCTATGTAACTAGTCAGCTGAATAAAGGTAGCAAGGCAGAGAGTTAGTATCTTCAGCTTCACTGAATGCTGTTTCTGGTAATTGCAGTCAGACTGTTTAGCTGTTTCCTCCTTAAGAATGAACTACAAGAGGAGGAACTAGCTTGTTTCTGACTGTAATGCAGCAAGATTATATTGCTGCTGTTGGTATTGCCTTTTGAACTAGTATAGTAAACAAGACATGAGCTGTCATATTATTTTGACAATAACTTCAAGTTACTTGTTATGGATACTGTGATCAAAGTCTATCTTGTTCTAAAATTGTATTAAGCATACCTGGAACCAATAGTGCTTCTAATTTTTTCTCCCTGCTTAAAGAAAATCATATCTTGAAAGATTAGAGACATTTAAAGCTAAGTAACTGAAAATACAGAAAACAGAACATATTTGTTGCTTTATGGAAATTGTGCCAAAATTTTAATTACAATTTTTTCAAAAATGTTATATACAGCTGTACAGCTGTGTGAATTGAACACATAGTTATGGATCTTGGGTCAGAGGACATAATTTAAAATTAAAAAAAAAAGGCAACAAATTGTGGACTCCTAAAATATAGCAGCATCTCTTGTTCCTGCTTTTCCTCTTTTACATCTTTTACATCTCCCCCCAGAAACAGGGATTTTTACTTTAACTTGTCAAGTATTTCACAGTTTCTCAAGTATTTAGCAATGAGTATCTAATTGGAAAGTGCCAGGTTCTTTTTTATTACACTTTATCAATATTGTTAAGGGAATGATGTAATTGTTTGGGGTTTGGTGAAGACATTCCATGTCACTTCAGTGTTAATACTAGGCTGGAGCCTTCCTTGTCTGCCTGCGTAAGCTAGATAAACACAGACCTGTGTGCTTTCTTCTCATCTCAGGATACTTACTCAGAGAGATCTTGGAACATATGCCTGTTGCGAGCTAAACATTTCACTTTTCATTTTATCCATGTGCCAGAAATCCATTCCTTGGATAAACACTTTACATACTGACACTCTTAAAGTCACTAAACACGATAAATAAAGAGAGAATACATCATTTCAAAACCGATTAAACATTTTCTCACTTGTGACAAATGAACAGCTATACAGTGTTTGGTGTCCCTGGAGCAGACATTCCATTTTCTTTGTCTTTATTTTGTGTGGAAGATTAACTTTCCATTTCAGCTCATCTATTGCACAACTGAGCTTTTCTAAAATACACATTGCTGCATTTTCCCCAAATCATTATTCATTTTAGAAACATTTTTGTTGTTATTGTTGTAAGAGCTTTTCTTTTAGACTTTTGTATTTTTATGGAGATATCAGCTTTAATATTTTGTGCCCAAACTAACAAAAAAAAAAAAAAAAAAAAAAAAAAAGAAAAAAAAAAAACATGTAGGGTTTTTTGTGGAGTAGATCTGAACTTATAAATTGCCGAAGTTATCCACCCAAAAAGAAAACCCAAGCACATTAATCACATTAATTTTGCTCCATCTAATCCATCACTTTTCCTTGCACTACTTGCTTGTCTAGTCATTCTGTGCATTGCTGTTCTACCTATGATTAGCCAAATGTAACTAATCTTTATTTAGATTTTTAATCTCTCACCTTTTTTTCTGCCTACCCCCTACCAAAAAAGATCCCAGGCATTTTATATTTAAGCCCAAATAAAAGTCGTAGTGAAACACTAAAACTATACCATTCCTCAATATTTTAACAAATACCACTACTCTGATTAAGAGTTTCAATGAGAAGGTAAAAGGAAGAAAGAAAGAGAAATGTATCCTAAATAACAGTAAAAATAACTTTTCCCTAATGTTCTAGCATAATTCCTCACGTATTCCACAAAACGTTTTGCATTTGATCTCATCCTTGTTAGATATTCACAGTAGGGAGGAGCAAAGAAAATGAATTTTCTTTGAGAAACTACTATGTAAAAGGAGCATCTGCATTCAACATAGTGGGAAAAGAAAGAACAAGTTGGAAGGAACACACAAAACTGAATGAGAATCCAGGGAGTAATTTGCTTTCTTCCCTCATACTGTGGATGCTAGATCTACCAATAGGAAGTTTTTCATATGATGGTTCCCATGTAGTCAAGAAAAAAATAAGAACGGAGAATGAATTAGACATCAGAAGACAGTGACAAATCACAAGATTTCTGAACAGAATGCAAATTTCCCTTGTCCTTAGGTAGCTTTCAGCTTTGGGCATGTAGTCTAATCCATTTTCCACAGGCAAAACAGTTTCCTTAAAAGAGCAGTCAGATATCACAAAAATCCCTTCTAACAGCAGTTTCTTCTCTCAAATTTTTTTATTAAGGAGATTTTTAAGGATAAGAATTATGTAACTCAGCAGTTAAGTAAACCTAAGAAATGTCAGGAATGCCTTTTATATACTTGAGCCAGAGGTATGATATTAAGCCAGAGGAATACTCCCTTTGTCCCATATATTCCATAATGATCCTGCATCACCAATATAACACTCAAGGACCTACCATCTTCTTACAAGTAAGAAGGGAGTTTCTTGTGGGAGAGGAACATCCACTCTCCCCTTAGTTTCCTATTCAAGTACTACCTTTAGTACTTGAGCCATAGTACATAGTACACGCCCAAGGAGAGAAAATGTGGTGCTGTACCAGGAAAGATGTCAACTGCTCTGTGATGTTGTAGCATTTGATGCAAATTTGGGCATCAGGGCCATTGTATGGCTAACAAAATCTAGTAAGAACTTGAACCTTTTATAGTGGTGTATTTTACCGGAATCCTAGTGAGAGATTCCCAGCTCCGAGAATATATAATGAATATATTCATTCACATATAGTCAGTGGTAGTTCTAGCTAGTGCAAAGAGAAGATGATATTTTTAGTGAAAGGAAAACAAACACGGAATGTCAGTTTCACTAAACCTGGGCTGTAAGTGATGTGTGTCATATTTGATCTTTTGCTGGGAAAGATAAAAATCTGTCCCATTTAAATAGTGCTTCAGGAGAGCATTGCCAAAAAATCAGAAGAAACCACAAATTGTGCAATGCAATGAAGTTCCCAATTTTGAAAACTCTCTCAAGTGCACACATCTGTAATGAAATTTAATGAGGTATTTTGCTTTTTGCCACAAAAAAAACTATTTGAAGAGCTATTAGCATTTCTACAGAGGAAGTCACATTTAATTATATGTATCATTAGTATATTAAAAACTGGATTTTTATTCTTTATGGTAAAGCAGACATTGTATTAGTACAGGAACTGCTACCTAATAAATATGGTTGTCTGGGGAATGCTATGCGTCTGTCAAATCAGACAGACAAATCACCGCATATGGTGAAGTATGAACAGTTTCCTCTGAGTAAGAATGGTATATTTTATTTTTATTTTTTTTTATGGAAGGTACAAGCATTTTCTGAAAGACAGAAGTCTTGTGCAGCATTTTTCTAAAGGTAGGTGGTGTGCCTTTATTCCTTCCGTTTTGGGGTTTTTTTTCCCCAATTGTCAAATTAAGATTGACAATAAATAAATATTACTTAGTTTTCCGAATGCAATTTTACCTATTCAAAAATACAGTAATGCTACCTACCTTTACAGCAACTTCTACCCAAAAAATATTTTTCAAAGAAAGGTTTTATTGCATTCTTCTTTCTTACCTTTTGTGTGCTTCTGTCAGTGACTTCTCTTCATTTTCTTGGTCTATTTTAGCTGTAAAAATACAACCCAAGAATTAGCTACAAGGTGGAAAATAAAGATGTTGTTCAGAATAATGTTCATTGTAAACAAATCATGTATAGAAATCATGTGAAGATGTAGTCAGGTACATCATTACTGAAAGAAAAAACCCAAACGTTAAAAACCCACAAAACCAAAACAACATGAATTTTTATATAGCTATTAAAAAACCCAACAGAACAACAACACAACCATAAAAAACCTCAAAGCAAGTTTTGAAAAATAAGAAAAAAAGGTCTTGCAGTAATGCAACCAACAACCACGTCCTGAAAGTGACTTAAAAAAAGATTTTAAAAAATTATTCTGAAAACCTAACAAACATGGGAACTGGTCTACCATGAGGAAGAAAAGAGTGAAGAGCAGGAAGGATTCAGCCTTACAGCTTTTCTAAAAGTTTCTTGATAGTTACAAATAAAAGCTCTCTTCCCTCTTCCTGCACACGCCATTTCCCTGTACACACATTAGTGAAGTACTAGAGCCACAGTGGACCCATGTTGAAAACATGACTGTTTTTATATGAAGAAAATACGGTGATCGATGGTGATCACCATCAGTGATCAAATGAAGTAAATTAAAAATATGAAAATGTCATTGCAACACACTGATGAAAAAATAATATATTTTCCATGGGTTCTCTCATGTTTTATTTTATAACTATTTCACTTAACTTAGATGGGTATTCTGATACACAAAATCTACAAGAAAGTGCATATTAACTCTAGCATCATCAACGTGCTAAGCGATAGTACACACTGCTCTGTGCATGTGTGCTTAGGTGTGATTTATACTTATATAGTCATTCAGGAAGCACAACTTAAATCCCATTTAAGATCTGCGAGCTTTAGCTGAAAGCTTTTTAGTTTGGAACTTGATCCAGTCTGCTGATCTACTGGCCTACTAAATTGCAAGGAGAATTCTCAAGAGTCAGTGGGCTTTGGGACGTGAAGAGGCTCTGAACTGTCCTGCAAACAAATGTCAATGTGACAGAAGTCACACAGAAACCTGAAAAAGAAGGACAAACTTTTAAGGATTTTTCTTACCACTTTCCCTGTTATTAAAAATATTTTTCTACATTGTAGTCACATCACCTTTGAAAAAGGAAATCCTAATTTTAAATTTGGCATAAATGAGACAGGCAATACAATTATTAAAGAATAAAGATAACCACTATTTTTCTGTTACGTTTCAACCACCAGCACTTATCAACATACACTAATACTAAAATACACGTGAAAACTGTAGCAAAGATGCACAAATGGAGTTTCACTGTTCTTTCCCCAGTCAGAACAAGTATCAAAGCTATGTCTCATGCTGCAAATGCTTTTTATTAGTAGTAGCGTAGTCTGCTGAGTAGGGTGAGCAGCGCCTGGATGTTTGCAGCAGCAAACACTGCATTTAGTAATCATTACCTGAAGACTCAGGATCCATCACTATTTTGCTGAAAGTGAAAAAATTCCCAGTAAACCACAGAAAACTTGAGGGAGAGCTGGGTAAATGTTCTCAAGGAAATTCAAGAGCACGTGAAGCCTGCTTAATTACAGGTTTCAATACTGACTTGAAACTCAGCCCAGATCCTTCAAAAGGTTTGTGAGGGCTCACAACCCTTTTGAGTGAACTTGGGCCCAGTGTTGAGTGAACTTGGGCCCAGTGTTGAGTGAATCTGGGCTGACTTAAGAGTTTTTCTTAAAAGCCTTGCCTTGCTTTGGATATGAAACCAGGCGAAATCTGGCTGCTTTGACAGAATTTCATTAATCACTTTTTTTTCTTCAATCCTGAAAATCAAGGTATGACTTGTAAAATCATATGATCCAAGAGAGAAGAGACTGCACACTAACTCCCTGGATGAAGGGAGATCTAATATCTAATTCTGCTTGATTAAACCTTTCACTAGGTTCCTGCAGATACAACTTTTAAAATAAATAACTCTATTACTGAAAAATCTAATTTAGGTTCCTCTCTGTTAAACAATGCTTGGAAATGGAAGCTAGCGTGTTCCAGACTACTACTGTGTATCAGTAGACACATCACATTAATAGGATATTACTCTTTTTATAATTTCCAGGATTGATGAGATATACCATCTGTTCTGCACATGCTTACAAACAATTATTTACCCACCAACAATGGTGCAAATATTAAGAGCACAAGGACAACATATTATACTAGCCTCAAAGCATGTTAGAATGTCCTCATTCTGGACCTGGTTTTGTTTCAATTAAAAAGGAAAGTTACGATGGTCCAGAGATGAGAGGGGAAAAACACCACCAACAAAAATTAATATTTCAGGTATCTGTACATGTAATTATTTCATAGAGAATGGGTATTATATAATAAACAATCTTCAGAACCCCTGAATGATGCGGGTGCATTTAATAGCATTTTTTTAAGAAGTAACAAGCACATATGCATAAGGCAGCTACTATAATCAAGGAGAGATACTTCATCCTGCATCAGATCAGCTCTTGGCATTAAACAGAGTCTTGCAAGGAAAGAATTTTCTCTAAACCAGAATTCCCTTGTAGTCTGTTCCAAATACATGATGACACTTCTAAACCTTTAGCATGTTATCAAAAGGATATTATTCAAGCGTAAATCAGACTTGCAAGCCATTTGCTTCTTCATTTTTTTAAACATAAAAAATTAAAGAACAGTAAGAAATTAATTCTGTTATCACAAGATGACAAGTGGCACCAGTGATAGGAGAAGAAAATATGGTATGTACACTCAGGGTTCTGTTTCTGGCAAAAGAAAATATTCAGAAGACTGCTTTTGCACTACTCTACAGCAAATATCTGAGAGCTGTGGACAATGGCTGGTCAAGAACATGCACTGAGATTTAACCAGAAAGGGAAATAAGCCTCATGTTACCGAAACCACAGAAGTCTTACTATCACCTGGATACAACAGAATGACTATTAGATGTTGATGCAGTTGGAGATTCCTATAACTTCTGGAACTGGCCTCAAATACAATCACTTGATATTAGCAATTATAGGTATTTTTATCTGTACTAATTGCCAACACGGTAAACTGCTTTCAATTCATTTTCTTGTTTGAGAAGGGGAGGGAAAAAAAATTAAATAAAAAAAAAATCAGACTTATGACAGATTCAGCTGAAGCGTCCCAGAGTACATTGGACTTTACCATTTCACTCAGTGTAATGCATCTCTACTGTCACTTCTTCCTGCAAAGCAGTTCATCACAACTGTAAAGTGAATGCCCGAGAGGCAGCAGTTTGGCATTCTTCCTTCTTGGTAGCCTATAACAATTAAGTTCTAAGTGCCAGCTGAAAGGTGTCCACCTTGAGAGAACAGTCTTGGGAGAGATGTGTATTTCCTTTTACAAAAAAGAACTTCTCCAACAGATGAAGTAAAAAGGAGAAACCCCCTGCCTGCTCCATAGTGATCCTAGCATGGCAATGGCTGATACAGAAAAAGTGGTCTTGTCCAGGAATACCATGGGAGCTGAGCACATCTGAGTGCTCTGCCACAAAAATTTCTATCTTCTCTGTCCTCAAGAAGCAAGATTACTTCAGAAAGACTTATTGATTTGCTTTGAAAAACATTAAAAGACATCACATCTGCTTTCAGAATCTATCAGCTCACTGTAGCAGTGACTGCTTGCAGGCTTTTTGGATAGATGTAGGAATTCACACTCTTGGGTCAGTTATCTTTCCCAAATGAAAATATTCCATATTATATTGACTCATCATTTTTTCTCCAAAGCTCTGCCAGGAGCAGTCATTTTGAACCTGAACACTATGTTATTAAACTGCCTCCAAATACACTGTTTCAAACTTATTAAAAATTATTCCACTATACTAGGAAATATACTAGGCCCCTATATTTTATGTAATATAGCAGTAAGAAGAGGTAAAACTTAGTTTTATGTCTCTGCCCACGTACACTCCATATATTGTAGGGCTTTATATGCAGCTGTCATAATACTGAAGGCATATATAGTCTGTAAAATCTACTCAAAAGGATAGAGTTGAAAAATAAGCTCAGGTCATATTGAAAAACATTGCCATATCAAAAAAAGAACATTTCAGAGTGAAAGTCACCTCTTATGGACTAAAGGTGCCCTATCTACTACTTACAACATATACTGAATTCGTTATCTTTTCACTTTTTGAAAGCATCTTTAATGCCTTCTTGTTGGACTGTTCCACTGTTTGCCTGCTTTTTCCATTAAGATATCTTGAGATTATTTAAAGATGGTCTCCCTTTAGAGCAAGGTCTATATTTCCTAAATACTTTATGTATTTGGTCAAAATTCAAGTACATTCTTTCCTCTCTACGTCATTCCTTACCAAGCATGAGGACTGTACTATATCCAAGATTCTTTGATCAATTCTTTTAACTACAGGGTATATGTATTTCTGAAAAATTTACTCACATCAGATCACAGAATCACAGAATTATATGCAGTTGGAATGGACCTTTGGACATCATCTAGTCCAACCCCCCTGAGAAAACAGGTCCTCCTAGAGCAGGTTGCGCAGGAACTTGTCCAGGGAGGTTTTGAATATCTCCAGAGAGGAAGACTCCATCACCTCTCTGGGCCGCCTCTTCCAGGGCTCTGCCACCCTTGAAGTGAAGAAGTTTCTCCTTGTGTTCCCCTCAGTCTTCTCCACACTAAAACACTCAAGTGTCTCAACCTTTCCTCACAAGAGAGATGCTCCAGACCTCTAATCATCTGGGTGGTCCCCTGTTGTACCCCCAACCTGTACTGGTGCAGAGGGTTATTCTTCCCCAGGTGCAGGACCCTACACTTGCCCTTGTTGAATTTCATCAGCTGTTCTAATTTTTATCTTATCACTTTTTGTATTTGCTTAAATTTACTACTTGATGTTTTATAATTGCACATAAAACTTGATTTCTTGCAACTCAAAAAGAGCTTTCCAACAAGGACTTACAAATGGTTTAATTAACTTAATTCACAAAAGCTTTGTTGTTATCAGCATATATTCACATTCCAGAATGATAGATGCCACTCTTCTGTATGTTTGCTTTTCCAATTCTTTTAGAGTCCTGCAAAGATTACATATAAACTTTCGCAAAAGCACATACATCAACAGCCATACTAAATTCACTTATGCATTTTCAGAAATCTGAAGCATCTCACAAAATCGAATCAGAAGTAAACACAGGCAGTCTAGAAAATAATGGTCTTTAAAAGAGCAGTATAATTCACTTACTACAAAAAGTTGGGGGTTTTTTTTCTTTTTTTTTTTTTTGTCTTTAAGAAGCCAGAAGATTAAATTAAATGAAGAGGGGTTCAAAGGTAAGGACATAAAAGCCATTTTTTGACCACAAGTTGTCTCCTCTGACCTCAAAGGCAAGTGACATTTCAGACCTATTACACTAAAATCTCTGCAGGAATCAAGCCATTCCGTGAGCTAAGAACGTTGGCAAGTATTTTCTCATTTCAGGTCCAAAAAACTTTCTATATTAGTCTCCTCTAAATTTAACCATTATACTTTCTGCATTAAATCTGATTTTTAAAAAAGTTATTTACATGAGTGAATCTATTTCTATATGTGTGGAGTATTTTCTGTATGGACAGATATTGCATGTAATGTCTGTTGTCTCTGTTATCAGTTGGTGCAATTCCTTGCTTGAAAGTGCAACATTTCACTCTTCATCATCTCCTCCAGAGGATTTAAAACTCTTAAGAAATATTTGACATAAGACTAACTAGAAGGTCAGACTTACAACAGTTTAAATTGGGAATAATTTTCCCTCGTGCTACATATATGTTACTGAAAAGCAGTGGAATTTTTAGAAATTCTTTTTACTGAGAAAAGAAAACTATTTCTAACACTTTTACAAACCCTTGCTGCAGGTTTACCAGGATCTTTAAAAAGGACATATTTTTTTCCATGGTGGTGCTGAGTGAATAGTAGCTGGTACTATTCTATTCCATATTAAGATATAGTATATATGATTTTATATATATAGAGAGAATATATAGCATATATATAGAGAGAGAATATATAACATACATACATAATATATGCTAATATATCAAATACCTCCTCTAGCAGAGCCATAAAATAAATAATTAAAAAAATCACCAACAAAACCAAACTGAAAACAGAACTGAGGGATAGACTGTCTTAAAAAGTGTATGGAATACCGGGCAGTTCATCTGTCACTGCTGACCCAGCTCCACTAAGATCTGAGGACCAGAGGTGCCTGACAGAGGCCATGAGCGTACTTTCTGTGGGTATCTCACGCGTATGACTAGGACAGAAAGAGAAAATATTGGATGAACAACCACCACAAGGAAGGGCATGTAGTTATGCTTCTATTATTATAGTCTAAGGTTTAAGTTAACAACACTTCTCCCAGAACTCCTAATAAAATTCCTCCATTCTCTCTGGTAGTACATGCACTTGAAAATGCCCCCAGAAAACACCAAAACAATACTTACAGCTATTTTATTTTGCAATCAGCATACTATTCAACTGTGTTATGAAATACCTTGAAATACCAAAGCAGGATAGCAGAAACGCCAGGATCAGTAGAAAGCTACTGAAAAGTCCATTTCTTCCCCCCTTTTAGACCTCTGAATATGTTTTGCTTCCATTTTTTGATTTTGTTGTGGCTTGCTTTTTGCACGTTTCATTGAATAAGACTAATGTGGTTGGGGACATGAGTGGCATTGGGAAGAATTAAGTTGCCATTTTAGATGGAAACTAATCAAAAAGGAAGACTGGAGAAAGATTGTAAAGAAAAGTTAGATGACCATTAATTTTTAAATGATGACAGGGGCTCATGCTTAGTGGCTTTGTAAAAAAGGAAAAGCATTAAAACTTAAGCTAAAAATTGAATATGCAGTAATACCAGGAATTTCATGAGGAAGATAGACTTAAAGCTATCAGTTAATAAGAATTATCAGTGTCTTTTAAGTGCAAATGTACTAGATAGGCATAGTCAGAAAACAATTTGACCCTCTGGTTCTGATTCAGGAATTATTCCATCTATAGCTTTTAGGTCACCTAATACAGCATTCAAACATCCTCTCAGAGCTTTTGTTCTACAAGAACATTTTATTGTTGGCTTGTGGTATGATCTTGACCCAGTTATTACCGTCTGTAGTCACCGTCTGGCCCCAAACCCTGTTGCAATTTAAGCTATTTCTGCTGAATCAGTTTCAAAGGGCTATGAGTAAGAAGATGCACGAAACTGCCATCCCTTCTGATCTCCTGATCTCTCTTAAGGGAATATCACATCTTCTCAGGTAATTGAATACAGGAATGCATCTGAGTAATCTCAGATGGAAGGCAACAAGAATCCTTTCATCTGCTTGTCTATGTCCTAAATCTTTTGGTTTTTTTTCCTCTCTTTTTATTTAAAGTGTTAACTAGTATTTTTTTTAGAATTAGCTATGAATGTGCTTTCCAGTAACTTTCAAGTGGAGCCAGTTTTTTGGGTTTGTTTTTTGTTTTGTTTTGTTTTTTTTGACAGATACAATGCTTTTTCAATGAGTCATTAGAGCTATGTTGCTATTGTTTTGAGAATTTCTATTTACAGTGAACAAAGATCCAAGTACATTTGGACAGTTTATTATCAGGTACATTCAAGCTAAGAGAGATTTGTAAAGAGAAAAAAGCAGAATTTCTTCTAGGAATCCTAGCAAGAATTTTACATCCTTCTGTATTTCCTATGACAAATTCAGAGAAGATTGCGAGCATGAAGAATACTTATTCCTCTCCCCCATTTTATAAGATTTTCTTACATACATGATAAAGAACATTTAAATACTTCATTCAGGTCCATTTCTTGAAGATAACTGAGCTGGTGGCTCTCCTCTGGACACG
>VXBJ01005695.1:244-28383 GCA_013400055.1 Nycticryphes semicollaris
TGCTCTGGCAGGGGGTTGGACTTGGATGATCTCCAGAGGTCCTTTCCTACCACATAGCGTTCTGTGATTCTGTGACTTAAATACAAATGACTTTCAGTTCAGGCAATGTCAAGGCAAAGCTGTGAACAGGACCTTTTCATTCACGTTCCCACTAAGCGTATCTTTTCTTAAAAAGGAAAAAAAACAAAACAAACCCAACCAAAAGTAGGTCAGTTGAGCACAGTAAATAGTTTTGTCTCTTTTGTTTTGGGCTTTAAAAAATGTCCCTTAAGTGATAATTGCTGTGACTTAGAGAAATGTGTCCCAAGGCCCCTCTTTTGTTTGTCTGTCTGTCATGAATCATTGGGAGAGGCTTTCTCTAAGAAATGCAATTGCTCAGTTTGCTTTTAGTAGCTTGGAGTTGGATGCAGGTCTGGGTCCCTCTGCTTGCATCTGGCATTAGGCTGCCGAAGTAAGTGGAGTGACTCAGGATTTATAGCTGTGTAAATGAGAGCAGAGGTGATCATCTGCAGCCTCCTTGGTTCTTTAGCATCTGGAGAACATCATATATTTATTAACAAAAAAAAACCCCCAAAACAAAAACCCAACCAAACATCTAGTGATAATTGCTCTTTGACATCCCAGTCACGACATTCTTTCTAACAGGGAGACAGGGCAAGGGTAGGAAGAGAACAAAAGCAGCAGAGGGGTAAAGGAATTAAGAAATCTGCCCTTCAGACGCTCACAGAAATGGGCAGGATATACTTTTTGTGCTGGGTTTTCCCTGCTCCTAGCCCCTTGGATTTGGTGGAATTACTCCTGATTTACACCCATTGGAGTGGAACAGGATCACTCCCTTTTTCTTCAGCAAAACAAACATTTGTTACTTGGAAAGAAAAACAGAGGAGTCTTAAAATGTGACCCACAGCTGAGCGGAAATTCTCAGTAATGCAAGAATTTGGGTTTCTTTAGTTTGTAAACAAAGAAGGAGCCCTTAGAGGGAGGGTGTTGATTAATGCCACAGGGGACTGCAGAGGGATGGTTTCTGTGGCCATATAACTGGGGATTCATCCTGCCACAGTCACAGCAGTTCCAGGTATTGCCACGGGGTCGAGGAAGAGCAGGATGTTCTGACAGAGCAGGGGGTTGAGCTTTGGGGTTGCTGACAGCAGCTTCTCTGCTGGCTCTCAGCCCTCAGGCAGGCCAAAACCTTCATCAAAACAACCCCAACTGCCAGAAGAAATTGGTATCCAGTACTGAACTGAAGGCAGATAGGAGTCTACAGATGCAGGCAAATGCTTAGAACTATTTCCAAAAGCATCCTAGCACTCTGAGTGCCAAAAGCCCAAAGGGAATTGAGATCAGGTGCTAAACTGGTGTAAAATGGTGTGGGTCTTCCCAGGCCTTACCTCTAATCAATGTTTTCTAACTCTCTCCAGGTCTTAGGTTCCTGTAGCTCTTTGAATAAGCTCTGTATTCACTGATACTGCATGGGTTTGCCTTCCTTCCCCTCCTTAAATATACCAGCACTATTTGAACTGGCAGTTTAGCTTAAGGAGAAGCGCAGACCTCCCGGACTCTGGAGCTGTCAGGCAGGCAGGGAGAACCCAGAGCAGCTTCCCTCCATCAGGAGAGAAGGAATTCACATGCACACTCACACACACACTGCTGACTTAAGCACCATCCATTAAACTCAGCATGAACTCCAGGCCCAGCCATAACCCATAATATTTATGGGGTGAATATCATAAAATCATCGAATGGTTCAGGTTGGAAGGGACCTTAAAGCCCACCCAGTGCCACCCCTCTGCCCTGGGCAGGGACACCTCCCACCACACCAGGTTGCTCCAAGCCCCATCCAACCTGGCCCTGAACCCCTCCAGGGATGGGGCAGCCACAGCTTCTCTGGGCAACCTGGGCCAGGCTGTCACCACCCTCAGAGTGAAAAATCTTCCTGAGATCTCATCTCCATCTCCCCTCGTCCGGTTTGAAGCCATTACCCCTTGTCCTATCACTACGTGTCCTTGGATCATATCTCATACCTATGCTTTTGTGACTATTTCACTTGTCTGGGACTGGAAGAGCAGGGTCAGATCTTGGCTGCTTCTCCATTCAGCATAGGAAAAGAAAGGACAGGAGAAATACTTTCACCTTCCCTCCCATGCCCTGTCCTGCTAGGAGAATATCAATTTTCTCACCAAAGCCCCCCCCTCACCAGAGCTGGCAGGGGCTGTAGCCTCACTGGCTGCTGGCCCTAGGAAGTATTACGAGACAAGCAGACTGTACATCCACAAAACAGGGGTAAGATTTGGAGCTGGACCTGCTCCTGCCCCCAGCACTGAAGAGCCTTTTTGTTTTCCAGCAGCCACCAAGGAAACTGCTGTGGTGTAAGGTCTGTGGTGGTTCCATGCCTTCTACACCCTTTTTCCCTAAGAAAAGGGCAAACACACGACACCTGGAAGAGCTGTGACTATAGAGGAGCTCATCAGGCTGCATGACACCAGCATGGTCCTTACAGTGTAATTTTACAGCATCCACACCGTGCAAACAGACCTTTGTACCTGGTCCCTCTTGTCATCTGGGGAGAGTCTGATAGAGAAGAAACCTGGGGACTGGTTATTGCTGACTGTTTCTGCTCTGGCTTTCCTGGTGCCCTCCAAATTCCAGAGGTTCATCCTGCCCATTGAGCTCTTACCTGGGGCAGAATAACCCCCTGTTCTGCAGAATTAGGAGCTCCTTTAAAAGCTGTACATGGAATCAACTACCCAGGAGCCCCAGTGCAGGTGTCCCTGTGTCCCGGGAAACAGAAGGGACCTAGTTCTGATCTTGTGTGTAGAAGACTTGGCTAGAGCAGAGGCTGAGGTGACAGCAGCACAGACCTGTTGTTGCCTCGCAGCTTCCCTCCACCGTATGTTGGTGGGAGGCGTTGCTGAGTGTGCAAACGGGAACACGGGCGCTCAGAAAAGAACTCAACCACAACCAAATAAAAGAATAAACCTTGCCAGAAGGTGGGAATCCAAGCTCATGTCAGGGCCTCACCTGAGAGACTCGAGTGACAAGATTATTTTAAGGTGCCTTTTCCTGAGCTGCTCTGTTCTGTCTTCCAGCTCCAAGTCAGCCACCTCTTGCGGAGCTCGCTGTGAGCATGTCTTGCACCGCTGCCTCCGCTGCCTCCTGCCACCCCAGTCACCTTCCTCGGCCGCATTCACAGGGCACAATGACTTCAGGAGACAACCCAAGGGGAGAAGACGCTGGAAAACCCTTTCATGCTCTCTCCTTCCCATCCCTGCTGTGCCCTGCGTCACTTTGGAGCCACTGGCACAGATCAAGGGCTCTCCCTTTTGTCTGCTAAGTCATGAGGTGGGAAGACTTGGAACAGAGTTGGAACAGCAACAATCCCTCTGTAGGGAAGCGGTAAAACGAAGGGTCTGCTCTCTCTCCCTCCTTTTGAATGAGCTGCAAAGAGCTTTACAGCTGTCCAATTAAAACAACCCTAGGACAAAAATAGGATGAGAGGAGAGAGTGCTACTTTAAAAACAAAACAATTAAGTCAAGTCTATCCCTTCCCCTTCCCGGAGGCTCCTGTGGAAGTAGCAGCTTTTGAGCCAGAAATCTGCTGAGTTGGGCATTTCTGGCACTTGAACCCAGGGTGAGCGATGACCTCCCAGCGCTGGCTTTGGAGGAGAGGCTGTACCGAGCTGGTGGCAGCAGATGAGACCGAGCTTGCAGGCCCTGACACGTCTCCCCTAAAGCCTTGTTGTGCTGTAGCCCGTGGAACAGCAGAAATGAGATCCTGAGTGTGGGAAAGCGCTGAGCAGACACTGGCAGAAGCTGCACCAGCCGCCAGCCAAGCCTGGTGGGGAGGCCGTGCTGTAAACACCATTTCAGGCCTTCAGTCTGAGAAGGGAGAAAATTGGTCCTGAGTGAGCTCACAGAGCTGAGTCCAACACCAAGTCCCCAAACCCCAGTGCTACTGTGGCTCCACAGGCTGAGGTTGTGGGGACCCCTCTCCAGAAAGGGCTGGGTTCGTGGCCTGCTTGTTTGCGTGCTTTCACTCTTAGCAGGGATCTTTTCTGTCCTTAAGAAGGTCCTTAGATGATCCTTTTGAAGACCATCTGCTGCTGATGAGGAGGGCACATGGCCAGTAGCGGAATGTTTCAGGAATCTTTTTGGAATATAAAAGCCTTGCCGGTCACAACAATGTGCTTTAAATGGTCTTCTGTACCTCGTAACGCTTTCTTTGAGCTGTGGGATGACTATCCATAAAAGTTAGTCCCAAAACGAGTGCCAGCGCTGTGCATGTAACCTCAGGAGTTGATCCTGCAGCCAACACATCCCTTGAGCCCCACCACAGCTGAAATCATTCTCTGATGAAAGCGGGGACTACCATAATCCCTGTGCAGTTGCCACAGGAATGTGGGGGGTAACGTTCTGGCTTTGGTTCTATCAGCGCAGCCTCAAATTAACCTCCTGCTTCTGTTCCTGAGGTCCCTTTTGTTGCGGGCAATTTTGCTGCCACGAGATTCTTTCTTTCAACTCTAATTTTAGCTCACGGGAAGGATGAAAAAGGGTCTTACATCCTCGTCATGGGGCTGGTTCTTGGGATTCCCCTCTGACTCAGCACAGCCTGGACTCTTCAGCTAAGATCCCCTTGAAATACACCTGAGGCTTAAAATAGCATCGCAAGCTCTTTCCCACATATATTCTGCTAAAGCCCCAGCACAAGCATGGGAATTTATCCCATTGCTTTTGTTTCTCCGAATTCTTTTAGCAGGATAGCGGCAGAGATGAAGCTGACTTACTATTTTGAGAAGAAGTTGAGAAGCTGGAAGTAATTTTGGTTGTTTCCTTTGTTCTAGGAAAAGGATCCAGGCGGCCCTGCCAGCCCTCCTTGTTTGGGGCAGAATGAACAGGCTTGGAGGCTTTGCAGGCATTTGAGCTGTGTCCTGGCCTTCGCCGTTCCCTCTGAAGATGAGCACAGCAGAGGAGGAACTTCCCCAGTCCAGGAGACTTGGAGATGGAGGGGGCGAGTGTCGATATTTCAGCAAAGGCAGTGCCACCAGTGAGTCTATGCACTGGTTAGTTATTTCCCCACTTGGAACATCGGGGACAACACAGAGCTCTAACAGCTAATGCCAGAGTCGAGAACATTTCTGTGGTTTTTGGAGGTGTTGAGTGCCAAGTGACCAAGAGCTGCCCTGGCAGGAGAAGCCTTTTTTCCTCACCTCCTTGAAACGTAGCCAGGCCCCAGAGTTTTCATTTTACCTCTCCCCCCTTTTTTTGAGCCCATCTTGGGCTCAAAATTGTAATAATTTGAGAATTCCCAATAACTGTATTTTAACAAAGTCTCTTGACCGAACAGATTGGCCTGTCTCTGCCAGGCAGGTCATTAATTTCCAGTCTAATGCACAAGGGAGAACATTGTGAAATGACTGCATAAAGAGGCATTAGAGTAAAGATGATTTGGGGCGATTTGCCTGGCAGAGAAATTGAACCAGCTACAGCTCCTCTTTTACCTGACTCATGGCTGTATTGCAGGGATCAGCTTGGAAAAAAAAAAACAAACCAAGTATTATTCACCTAAAGTCTGCTTTCAAACCATCTCCGTGCACCTCTGTTGCCAGATGACATCATGCTTCTGAGGGTGAAACAATTTAAACTATAGAGATGAAAATTACTGGTTTGAATAACTTCCTTAAAACAGCAACAACAACAACAGCAGACTGAGGCTTTGTAAAACTTCGTTGAAAACATGCATCTGGGGGCTAAAATGGCCTAAACTGTGAAAGTTTTAGTAGTCTGTCGTAGTGATTGCTTTACCAGCAACAGGGTCTTTTAAAGACAGTATGGGAAAAGCCACACTGAAAAGAAAGGATTTAAAGTGCCTTAAGCAGGTTGGTAAAAGGAATGCTCTTGTACCTGTCCATAAAATGGTATGAAAAAAAGCAGTATTTGTAGCAAAACTAATAACATTCCACTGCTAGCTAATAAAACTGTCACCTCTAAATATATCAGGAAGGTTTCTAACCTTACACGAGTTTCTGAGGAGGAGAATTAGGGCAGTTGTTCAGGACAAGGGGTTAAGGGAGGAGAGAAGCACCAGCTCACATCACCCAGCGTGTGGGAGGGTGGGTGCCCATGGCTGGGGGTCAGGACTGACTCTGCTGGTGTGAAAGTCCCACTGGAGACCTCCTGCAGGTTGGACCCTGCTGAAACGTTTCCTCTTCCTCAGCTCCCGTGAGTTTGGTCTGTCTGAAGGCAATGATGGCTGTACATACGGGCTATTTTCTTATTTATGGTATAAAATGATGTGATTCCTATAGCAAGGCTATTCATGGAGCTTGGGGCTTGTCTTTTGTGATGTGAAACTTCGAAAAAAAATCTATTGGTAAGGAAACAAATGAAAAAAAACCCCATGTATGAAAGGTCAATCTCATAGATGTGTGCCTGTTACAAAAATAAAGAATTAAGGGCGTGAAAGTCTCACACTTAACAATTCCCACATTATTTTTTCATGGGGGTGTAACATATAGCAGCTTGTGCAGACCTTGGGAGGAAAATCCTTTTCTTTAATGACAGCAAAGCAGTTGGTTTACAGCTAATTTTGAAGGTGTCTGCCTTACGTTCCAAGGTTGACACTCCTTTCAGCTGAGAGGTCCCTGCCTCTCTAAAGGTGCAAGACCTCTGTTGAGGCTGGCTCACAACTACAGCCCCAGGGGCTAGAAAACTAATCAAAAATTCACGTGCTCAGGTTCATTTGTGCCACACAGGAACAGGCTGGCCAGAGCTCTGCCTGGCTGACCCCGCACACCCCAGTGACCCGCACTTCTCTCTTGGCCTCTGAAGTCTATCCTTCTTCTCTAGCATTGGGAGCAGCTACAGGAGCAACCAAATAACCTAAGGGTCCTTCCAACCTAAATTATTCACTGATTTCATGTTAACGAGCTGGATTTTTTCCAACACCTGAATGGGAAAGGTGTGGGCAGGCTCTTGTTGGAATCCCAAATCCCTAGTAATGAGAGATACACACAAGTCCTGGTGGGCCACCCACCCCTCCAGGTCCTACCAGCCTGGCAGAGCTCAGGGACCTGTTGCTGCCTGTTGAGGCTGTGTGAGATGTGCAGCTGGTATAAATTAGGGAAAGCCGATGGATTTCAGCAGAGCTGTTTTGATTGAGGGGCTGAGTCCTGGATTTTTAGGGCGGGGAGCCTTTGTGCTTAGGTGATGGCAGAAGTTTTGGGAGAGATGGGATCCAGTGGAGTATTTTATCTTGCATCCTTTCAGATTTGGCTGTATAGACACAGAGATGCCTGGCTTATGCTGTACAAAAAGCTCCTGATAATTATGGCGGAGTGGCTGCTTATTCAGAGGGTGGCAGAACCCAATGATTAAAGGCAGTAGCCCCTAATGAGAGAGACCTCACCTTAGTCCCTTTTCTTTCACCTTGTACCCACCCTTTTGTGCCTCATTTGTGCAGGTGTTGTGAGGACCAAATCCCATCAAAGGTGGGCTGCTATTCAGATGTGTCCCAGCTGTGCACCAAAGGACTCCTGCAGCTCAAGAGCCTCCTTAAATGAACCTGCCCAAGGCCACCTTAAATGTCCCCCACCCTCCCTACAGTTTTCCTTCAGGATAATTAAGCATGCAGTAAGTTAAGAAGTGGAAAAACCCGAGGAAGCATCCCTTTCACAGGTGGGTGCAGTTGACTGTTTCCTCCCAGGGCCTCTTCCTCCTGCAGTTCTGTGTGAGCTGCTGCCTCCGCACAAACACTCCTGGCTGTGATGGTGACTCACTTTTGGATCCAAATTTTTGCAGTTGTTAAGGGTTTCAGGAGATCCCCCGCTATTACACTGCCAGTGGAGACCTGTGCTAGGTGGCAGGTACTTTTTTATTGAATCTGGAAAAACCTTGAGGCACAAAGTGATTTCCTGCAGCTTTGGCTGTGTTACCCTCCAGGTCTGATTGGACTTGGACCAGTACAGTCTGTCCGTCCATCCATCCAGACAGTAACCTGGGTGCTGAGCCCCAGGGATCCTGAAGACCTGCCATAAGCATTCCAGGGGTGCAATGTGTCCTTGGACTGGTCTCCACAGCCCACACTGCCTCCAGGCACGGCCAGGTTAGGGAACAAGCTGTGCCTGAAGGCTTTTCTTGACTGTTCTTTGAAGGGGTTGTAGCTCCAGTGTGCTCTGGGTCATGCAGGGGTTCTGTGGCGGGGCTGGGTGTTCAGTCAGGCTTCTCAGAGCTCTAGAGCCTGGTCCGTGCATGAACTTCTGCCTCTTGTCCCCATTTAGAGCTGGTTGTAACCTCCCAGGAGGCAAAATACAGGAGCTGCTCAAATCCTGCTTGTATCAGGATTTTAGGCAAAATCCTCCAATCTGTGTTAGGCAAGAAGCCAGGTTAGATAATGAGAATGGGCCAGGCTGGCTGTGCTCTGCACAAGAGAGAGGAAGAAGACTGTCTAGTGCTTTGCTTCTAAAACTTTCCAGTACCTGAGGGTGGTATGGGAGAGGTGGGGAGGGGGACTCTGGATGAGGGAGGGGAGCCATGGCACGAGGGAGAAGGGTTTGACACTGAAAGAGACAGAGATGAGATGTGGGGAAGAAGTTCTTTGGTGTGAGGGTGGTGAGAGCCTGGCCCAGGCTGCCCAGAGAAGCTGTGGCTGCCCCATCCCTGGAGGGGTTCAAGGCCAGGTTGGAGGGGACTTGGAGCAACCTGGTGTGGTGGGAGGTGTCCCTGCCCAGGGCAGGGGGTGGCACTGGGTGGACTTTAAAGGTCCCTTCCAACCCAAACCATTCTATGATTCTCTGATCATCACCTTGAACGCCACCATCTCTGCTGGGCCAAATTTCTGTTTGACATTTCAGAGAGGCTCACAAAGTTCAGAGTGTCAGCTTGGAGTTATTGCCTGTCAGTGGTGACTTTTGCTAAGAGCAGCCAGCTGTGAGAATGGAAACCTTCCTGCAAGGAGCAGTCCCGAGAGCCACCAGCGCGTCCTGTACACAACCAAGCAGCTCTGGGACAGAGGACAGCTTTGAGGACTGGGTGAGCATGATTCCTCTTACCATCCTGCTTGTACCACCTTTTGTTTTGGCTTCTGCAGGGAGATATCCCACTGAACCAAAAAACTGTGCATGTGCTTGCCTTAATTTTATTCTTCAGCCTTGCATGATTTTTAGCAATTATCTCCATGTCTTCTTTTTATAATTACTATAAATTCAGGAAGGCCACTGTTTGGGAATGGTGAGTGAACCCAGAAGAACGTAACAAGGTGAATTAAACACCCACTATTCTTTGCTTGGGGGAGATTTTAAGCAGGGCTGACATCTCTATCCCTTCACTTGAGGCAGCTCAGGCAAAAAGGAGAAACGCAAATCGGTGTGAACTTGGGTGTTTCCTCCCTTTGATCATTCTGAGTCACTCAATCTTCATGTTCTTCTCTTGGTTCTTGGCAAGTGGCACGTCCAGTGGGGTGAACAGTTCAGCTGCTGGCATGAGGGGTAGCTTTGGTTATAGAACCTTAGAATCACAGAATGGCAGGGACCTTGCAGTGCAACCATCAACCCAACACTGACAAAACCCACCACTAACTCATGTCCCTCAGCACCACGTCTGCACACCTCCAGGGATGGTGATTCCACCACTTCCCTGGGCAGCCCATTCCAAGGTTTCATAACCCTTTCAGTCTAAAAATATTTCCTAATATCTAATCTGAACCTTCCCTGGTGCAACTTGAGGCTGTTTCCTCTCGTGCTGTTGTCACTTCTTCCTTCAGAGAAGAGACCAACCCCTGCCCCCCCAACCCCCGCTACAACTTCCTTTCAGGTAGTTATAGAAAAGGGTGTTGCAGCACCCCAAGAAAATCTTGGACAATGGGTGCAGGGAGCTCCCAAAATCCAGCGATCTCCAGTTGACACTTGTCCTTCATGTCCTGTGGCTCCTCTACTTTTTTTGGGTTTTTTTTTTTTTGGTTTATGGTGGAAAAAGTGCCACTGTGGCAGAGCTGCTCTGGGCTCTGAGAGGCAAAGTGGGCTCCTCTCACCCCAGCAACTTGGATTCAGAGGGTTCGATGCTGCTCCTGGCACTTTGGGGTGAAGATACCTGTGCAGGATGTTGGTTCTGTTGCCCAGTAGAGGAGTGGACCCAGTCACTGGGTTCTTGAGCAAAGCAGGGGAGGGAGCTGCTGGTCACTGCAGGGCTGAGGGGGCTCAAAGGATGAGCAAGATTCCAGCTCTGCATGTTTTCCTCACGCCGCCACTCTGGGAAGATGAAAGCATTCAGGTGGATGATGATGAGCAGCTGGGCAAGGATGTTTTATAATCAAATTATTCTTTATTTTTGTTGTAGGTTGAAAACTTAATCAGCCATCATAATGAGGGTTTAGTGCTGAATATTCCCCACAAAACTCTTGACAGGTGAGGGAGCGTTGTGATTTCGGTTGAACAGTTCATTTGAGGTCATGCAGCAGGCCAAGAGACATTCGCAAAGCAGAATTTGGAAGATCACAGCTCAAGGTGCAACGGACAAGGAGCAATGTATGACTCGAGCCGTACGTTACGCGCTCTCCTTTTTAAAACGGCACAAATATGACACCTCCAGGTGCCCCATAAGGCTCGGGATTCAGGGATTCAGCTGCCGTTCATATTCGTGCCGCGTGAGAACACGAGGAGAGAGGTGTGGAGCACTTTATCCCTGTCTTATTTTCGAGCGCTGGGAGAACATCCTGCAAAATGTGAGCAGCTAATTTTAGGTGACAACACAGTTTAAGGTGCCAAACCTTCCAAAAGGGGCAGGAATGTGTATCCAGCCAGGCTGCTGTTAGCTCCCAGCCGCTCTAGGGCACTGGATGTTTATGCCACCTCCAGTACATGAAATCTTTTGTCTGGAGACATAATCCTTTGTTGTGACATTAGCAGAGGTAGCTGTTACAGAAGTGATTGTGAAATCTCTTGTACTGAAGAGGAGAAGGAGGAGGTACGCTGAGGTGGTTTGTGCCCTGCTAATGCTCTCCATCCCCAAATCCCAAGGGGCTTTCCAGGCGCTAATTAATTAAGAGTCGGAGTTGTCTGGTTTCAGCAGTGGACAAACTGCTGCATAGCGAGTGGGGAGGCTGATTTGTGTTGCAGAGGGACCTGAAAGGACGAGAGTAAAATGCAGGGCTTGATTCCAGCTAAGATGCCCTATGCTTGGAGGCAGGAAGGAAGGAGGCTGAGTTTAAACGACCCACTGCATACTCTCTAGATTTTTCTTCATCTTCTGTCCTACTTCCCAGCACGCTCTACTGGGATGTGGTGGGGCTGTCCGGCACAGGCCATTATAGAATCTTATCATAGAATTACTGAATGGTTTGGGTGGGAAGGGACCTTTAAAGCCCACCCAGTGCCACCCCCTGCCCTGGGCAGGGACACCTCTCACCACACCAGGTTGCTCCAAGTCCCCTCCAACCTGGCCTTGAACCCCTCCAGGGATGGGGCAGCCACAGCTTCTCTGGGCAACGTGGGCCAGGCTTTCACCACCCTCCCAGCCAAGAACTTCTTCCCCACATCTCATCTCCATCTCCCCTCTTTCAGTGTCAAACCCTTCCCCCTCATCCCATGGCTCCCGTCCCTGATCCAGAATCTCTCCCCATCTTTCCTGGAGCCCCCCTTTAGGGACTGGAAGGGGCTCCAAGGTCCCCCCAGAGCCTTCTTCAGGCTGACCCCCCTCCAACTCTCTCAGCCTGTCCCCACAGCTGAGGGGCTCCAGCCCTCCCAGCATCTCCTCTGAACCTGCTCCAACAGGTCGATGTCCTTCTGCATATGCTTCTGCTCCCAGCTTTATGTTGGCCCAAAGCAGGCAGACAGATCTCGCACCACTTCTCCCCTGGGAAGGTCCTGGACTCAAAGGCACGGCTCCATCTTTTTGAGGCCACTTCACTTGCAGCACCGAGGATTCCAGTCCAGTGCCCAACCTGCTGTCTCACACCCCAGGCCAGCAAGGACTAAGAGTGCCCTCTGCTGCACTCCTTCTCCTCATCTTCCCATGGCAGCATTCCCCTTGCTGCTTGGGAATAAACAAACCAGCTCTTTTAATAACCAAAACAACCCTTTCATATTCTGAAGGTCTTTTTGTGTGGGCTGTGCAGAAGTCTGGTTCTGTAGTTCAGCAGTGAACGGAAAACATCATGCCCTGGGGTGAAAATGTGTGACATCCTGCATCAATCCCAGGCACAAATACGGGAAACTGTTGTCCTTTATCAATAACCTTCACCCCGTAGCTTTTCACTGCCCCGTGAAACCAGCAGTTCCTCGTTGCAGGAGTTCAGGCAGCAGTTTTATAGTCCTGCAACTTTAATTTCTGGGAGCTGGCAGCACCAAGCACTGGTGATGCACGGTCAGTTCTGGTACCTCGTTGCGCCCGACAGCGCTGAACTTTCCATCCCTCCTGTTCAAAGGAAAAACACTGAGCACCACAAAGATGCGCTTATTTAAGTCCTCAGCTCTTACAGCCAGAAAGGAATGGCTGTAGGTAGGGAAAGGGAAAAGGGGGGTGTTGTGTCAAGAAGGCTGTCCCAGGCTTCCTACTTTTCGGAGTTAAAAAGAGGAAAATATTAATAAATAATAAACTGGGATTTGATTTACCCCCGTGGAAAGTAACTGAGCTGCAGGCTGTGCCGGCAGCCCCATAGCCACCAGGGCCACAGGAATCCGCTCGTCTTCCTTGGAATTTGGACATAATTCTTGTTGTTGCATCCATTTCAGCTTGCTTTCCGGATTGTCACTCAAGTGTGGGGCACGCCCCCTCCAGGAGGCTATTTAAAGAGGAGCTGGTGAGCAACTTTCTGTGAAGAGAGAGGAGAAACTCTGCAGGAGAAGGAGTGAATCAGCCGGCAGCCTGATCCCCCTCCCTTCCCTTTACTCGGGATGTCTGGCACCTTGGGGACAGTCACCTGGACCCTGTTCCTCCTCCTCCTTGCTCCTGGCTGGGTATGTATCTCTCTGCAGCAGCTCCCGGGGCAGTGCAGCTTCTTGCTTTGATGCATGTGAGTGCTTTGGGCTGAATAATCCTTCCCAGCTGCCACCTGCCTCCAAAGGTTTTTGAGGGAAGGCTGGCTCGCTCTTGGAGCAATGCAAACGCACCGCGCAACTAAACCGTGCTCAGAGCAGCACGACTGTCACCAACGGATCTCAAAGCTCTTGGCAAACGTGGCTGGATTTTGTTTCGTTCCCCTCTGGTGAGCCAGAAGCCAGCCCTGGTTTAGGAGGGGGAAGAAGAGAACAGAGAGAGGTGAAGTCACTGAGTTTACATCACTGCGATGAATTGAAAAGTCTCGTATCCCCGTTCCTTACCCTCCCTGTCCTTTCCCAGCTGCCACCAAATCCATCTATGTGTTCCCAAAACCAGTGATCCCAAGGGGGAAATTGGACTGTGACATCCCAGAGCGAGATTTGTGCCTGATTTTGGGTTAATACAAGTTACTGACACTGCAGCTGATTCTCCTGAGGACTCTCGTGTGCTATTACGGTGCCAGTAATAGCAGGAATGTTGCTGCAGTTATTATTGCATCTAAATTGCAGTGAGTGCCTTTTGGATGGGTTCAGAGCTGCTGTGATTTCCACGATTGCTGTGCTGATAGAGGCAATAAACAGGGTTGATAAAGTCTGTGTGGTTGCTCCTGGTAGCAACCCAGCATGTGCCAGCCCCTTTCCTGCCAGGGATCCTGTGGTCTAAGGTGATCTAAGGGTAATTCCTGCAATTTGGGATGGTCTCTTTGATTCTCGCACCTGCCCCAGCTTCAGCAGCTTCGTGTTGGTCATAGAACTGATATCAGTGAATCCTGCTGCTGTGACAATTTGTTACTGCTCTGAACTGATGCCATTTCCCCTAAACCTGCCTTGGAAACGGTGCTTTTGACTTTCCTGGAGCTTTGAGAGTGATGTTTAGGGGATTGAGCAGGGGAAGGGCAGCTGTGGCTCCTGAATCTGCCTCCTGTGTTGTTCGGAGATGGGAGTAGGACTGGGATTGCTGGGAGTGATGCTGGGCTCAGCCTGGGCCAGTTTCCCCTTGGTCTGTGAAGTGGGGGTGCTGGTTCTTTGGTTCTTGGCTGTCATAATCAGCCACTGTACAATGTGCTGCCACAACCTGGGGAAGGCACCTGAAGAGCCTGGGGTGGAGGGAGAGCAGGGATTATCCATGATAACTCAGTGCTTGGCGTGAGTGAATGGCTGTGCTTTGACTCCTTTACCTACCGCTAGTCTTGGAGGGTGGAAGAGAACCAGTTATGTGTTTATTACATTATTATAGGTTTGCAAACAGCCAGCCCAGCTTCAAAACTCTCCTTTCCCAGCCCGTTGGATGCAATCGGGAGCTCAAATTCATTTTAAAAACCCTCTTGGCTGGTTCCCTGGGCTCCCATGGACGTTGACTGGTCAGGAATGAGAAGTCCTGATCATGCCACAGAACAGTGGGAGCTTGTGTCCCCCCAACTTGAGCCTTCCCAAGGGCGTAGGGGGAAGAGTTTTTTATGTGAATACGAAGCAGGAAGAACATTCTCACTTTTTCTTTCCCCTCCAGGTAACTGGGTTCGATGCTGGCAGTTGGGAGGAAGCTTGTTCTGGCTTGTCAGCCGAGCAGAGGGATTGGGGGGGTGGTGGTGGTGGTGGAAAACACGAGTGGAAGCAGAGAGAATCCACAACTCGGAGCCATTGTGTCCTGATTGTCCATCCCTCAGGGGTCCTGGGAGTGCCAGAGTCACCCATGGTGTTTGTGATGGGTACAGGAGCTGCCAGCAAAGCCAGGAGCAGGGAGAGCCAATATTCCAGGCTTTAGCACTTTCTTAAATCTATAGCCTTCATCTCCAGTCCTGGCTCTCCAAGTTCACAGGAAGGCACTGCTGCCCAAAACAAGGCCAAGGCCACAGTGAACTTGAAGTTAGAATCCTGCTCAGAGAAAGTAAAAGTGTCATTTTGGGGACAGAGCCTTCTGTAGGGGGGGGGAGGGAAATGAAACGTTCTCTCAGTTGAATCCCTCTGCACCCAGGTCAGTGGCACGTTATGTGGAAACGCTGGTTTTTGTGGGACGTATGGGCCTGTAGCAAAGCCCTGAATGAGTCCTTGCAGTTCTCTGGGACAGTTTGAGCCAATTCCACGCTGTTTCGAAACAACTCCTAGAAGCAGTTCTTGAAAATAAGACAGGGTAGAGGGTGCTCTTTGCAAATCCAGTGTAATCTATTATTTAGCCTCTTTGAAACTGCGGTGAAAGCAAACTACATCAAGGCCAGCTCCAGGAAGTTGGTTCAACGTTGACTTTCGACCAGTTGTTCCCAACTCAGGCAGTTCCTCGCTCATTCGGTGCTCACTGTTGGGTGTGCACGAGCCAAAACAGATTTCACCTTTCTCTCTTCTCCTGGGCTCATGAGAGGAGCCAGGGGGGTATAAATTAGCATGAGCTGACTTTGCTCAGCAATAAAACCAAAATAAGCAAAAGGGAGCACACCAGGTGGACTGGGTGATGGAAAGGCACGGCTGAGCAGATCTCAAAGTAGGGAAAAGAGCCCTGAAAATCTGGATGAACTGGGCTTTTTTTAAGCGGAGCTTGTGCTCACAGGTGGGGGCAGCGAGGCAGAGCAGGGTCGCCCAGGTCTCTAGCACCTCGGAGATCTGAATCCAGATGTTCTTGTGCTGCAAAGCAGCCCTAATACAGTGAGGATGTGAAGCTGAATGCAAACAGAAGGTAAAACCAGGCGGTCTGGTTTCTTTGGGTGACTTATTAAAGGAAATAAACAGCCCCAACAATGATTAATGAAGGAGAGAAAGAGAACTCGGTTGGGTTTAATCCCGTTGCATTCTCTGTTATGCTGGAAGAGGTTGGTTTGGTTTGTTTTTCAGCAGGAGAGCTATTTTGAGAGAGTTTCTTTATATGGCCTGTGGCTGACACTGCATTGGAAAATGCTCCTTGTCATTATTCTTTATTTGTATTTTTTTAAGTGCATGGATTGCATCTTAATATAGTTCTTGTGTTGGGAACGCTTTGCCTCTTTTATGAGCTTATGTATCCCTCCCCCCGCACTCATCTGTGGTTAAATAACACATCCCTTTTGGCAGCTGCAGGGGTTGCATCCATGAAAAACAGTAGGAAAAGCGTTTCTGTATTTTTAGTGTCTTTTAATGCCCGTCAGTGGGCGGGAAGGGATCCCTGTGACACACCAGCTCCCAGCCAGCAGCTCCGAAGCTGCCATCTCCGATCAGCTGGGCTACAGCAGGAGAAGCTTCTTTCCAAAATACTTCACACTGGATGGAGTTTCCAAGGAGAATTACTCTGATTCCTGCCGAGCAGGGTGAGACTTGTGAGAGAGTTAAGGTATAGGCTGATCCCTGTCCCACACCGTGTGGCGCCGAGCGTTACAGAAACACAGAGCGGTTGGCACCTTCTGACCCCGGGTGAGCTCAACTCAGAGCGACGGCCAAAAGGGCTGGAAAAAGCTTTACTCCTGTTATTGGTGAAAAACACAATATCCAAGGAAGCTGTTTCACAAGCCGGGGCTGAATGGGACAGAACAAGTGCAAACAGAGTTGCAGCAAGGTATTTTTTGGGCCTCTGTTCCAGGTGTTCCACCCTCCCGCCTGCCTCCAGGCTTTTTCCTTGCTCCAGCCCCTCTCCCTGGGTGGCAGCGCCCGGGTCTGGCAGCGGAGCTTGGAGATGATTTCCTCTTCATCCCTGCTCACAGAAGTGCAGGATCCCAGAGTGTTTTGGTGGCATCTGGGCAGGGACACCTCCCACCACACCAGGTTGCTCCAAGTCCCCTCCAACCTGGCCTTGAACCCCTCCAGGGATGGGGCAGCCACAGCTTCTCTGGGCAACCTGGGCCAGGCTCTCACCACCCTCACACCAAAGAGCTTCTTCCCCACATCTCATCTCCATCTCCCCTCTTTCAGTGCCAAACCCTTCCCCCCCTTCCTAGGGCTCCCCTCCCTGATCCAGAGTCCCTCCCCAGCTTTTGTGGAGTCCCTAAGGGGGCTCTAAGGTCTCCCTGGAGCCTTCTCTTCTCCAGGCTGACACCCCCTGACACTCCCAGCATGTCCGTGGCCTCCTCTGGTCCTGCTCCAACCAGTCCATGTCCTTCTACTGTTGGTGGCCCCAGAATGAGAGGCAGCACAGGGGGTTGTCTCTCCAGAGCAGGGCAGAGGGGCAGAATCTTCCCCCTCACCCTGCTGGCCACACTTGTTTTGATGCATCTACATGCAAGGGTTGTGTCAGCCCTGCTTCAGCAGCTCCCCTGGAAATGGGATGTTCTTGCACACCCTTGGACCACCTGGAGAACTTTACTGGACAGAAGCTGAGCAGAAAACCAGGCTGGAATGTGCACACTGATGTTTTTGAGGGAATATCAGAGGATCTTCCCAGACCATGGAAGGGGCAAAAGGGGTCTTCCCTCCTCTCGATGGGGTATCAGTGCTTGAAGCAGGATGGTGTTTTTCATTTCTCTGCTTGGCTGGTTTTGTGGGAGATTCATTCTCTCCACGGCTTCTCTGCCCTCCAGGTAGAACCGCTTTGATATCTTGCCCAAAGCTGGGCACATCCAGAGCTGAGGGCAGTGTATCTGCCCCGAGCTAATTCAGGACCAGGATGCCTCGGACTGGGTTATTGGAGCATCCCGGGTTTTCTGGAGAAGGTGTAACCCTCCTTCAGACAAAGCTTCATCTCTCTTTAGCGTCTCAAATGGCATAAAAACCATGGGTGGGATTTCAGGAGGTGCCAGCACTTCCAAATGCTGCCGAGCTGGAGATGCACAAGGTCCTGAGGAAGGCTGGTTATGCTGCGGTCCCTGGAAAGGGGAGAGGAGGGGTCCCTTCCCTGGGAATAATAAATAAAGTCTTATTCTGGGGAGAAAATGGGACTTGGGAGCTTTGGGTCAGTTCTCAGCGCTGGCTGATGTCAGGCAGGTCCTTTTGCTTTGCTCCTGGCTTTTTCCATCCCTGGACTGGGGCTAACGCCGCTGCTGCAGCTGTGATGTTTTCTCCTGAGCGGTGCCAGGGAAGAGCTGGGAATTGCTTACTGTTAATAATTACTATTTTATTGCTTCCAGGGAAGTTGGGGGGGCTGAGCTGCACCCGGGACTCCAAGCTACTGCTTGTCCTGTTTGTTTTGGCCCTGCTTCCCAGAGGAATCTTTTTTTTTTTTTTTAATTCCCCCTGGAGCTCCAGATGAGTTGGGGAGGGGAAAAAGCTGAGTTTTGCGATTCTTCAGGAGCCACACACCCCTCCTCTGCAGCGGGGGGCGAAGGGGGGTGTTCCTTCCTCGTGATGGGGCATCTGTGCTGGAAGAAGGATGGTGTTTTTCATCTCTCTGCCTGGCTGGTTTTGCAGGAGACTCACTCTCTCCATGGTTTCTCTGCCCTCCAGGTAGAACCGCAGGCCTGCATGTACCCGTGCCAGTGTCCCTCCCAGCCTCTGCAGTGCCCCGCTGGCACCAGCCACGTCTTGGATGCCTGTGGTTGCTGCAAGGTGTGTGCCAGGCAGCTGGGCGAGCTCTGTTCCCCGCAGAAACCCTGCGATCATCACAAGGGACTCTACTGCGACTTCTCCAAAGTCCACAGAGGCAGCGGGATCTGCTTAGGTGAGAGCTGGACCGTCTGGTATCGTGAGGTTTTTCTCCTGGCCCCTGCAGACCTCCCGGAGAATCCCTGGCATCGTCAGAATTCCCCGTGGAGCTTCATCCAGCCTCACGCTGTGAGATGTGGGGCAGGCCCAAGAGCCGACACCGACACCGATACACGCACAACCTGCTTCCTCCTGTGGGGAAGGATGTTCCCAAAGGCAGGAGTCGGGGTTTGGGGCTCTCCTTGGTTCCCGTGACGTTATTAGGTGACATCCCCTCGCCCTGTAGTGTCTGAGGGTAAATATCAGCAATCCAGGCTTATAAAATCTCCCTGCCTTGTGCTGGAGGTTGGTGTTTTACACTCGGGTGCTGATGTGCAAGAGGCAAAGTGTGTTCCTGGGGGTGGAAAGAGCCAAACGACTCATTTGCAAAATACTGTATGAGTCGAACATGAGACATCTGAGCCAGGTAAATGCAAACACAGACCTGTTTTTTCTCCTGGTGCCTCTTTTCAGCCAGAAAAGCTAAATCTTTTTGATTTTTTTTTTTTTTAGTGGCTATTTTTAAAGCATGCAAAAATTATTTTTGGGTAGAGGTAAAAAACCCCAAAACCCGGTATTTCCTCAGCCTCCTGGTCTTTGTTTCCAAACAAGGCTCCTCTGCCCCTCTCTCTGCCAGGAGCTGACCATTTTGGTTTTTTTTTTTTAAATTCAAGGTTTTCAAAAAATTCAGGAAGCCCCAGGGGCTGGAAGGGTGACATGAAGGTGCTGGGAACCGTTCGGCCACTGCACGGGGCACCTCTGGGAATGCTCCAGCAGCAGAACCGCTCCCACCACCCCAAAGCAGGGCCCTGAGTTTGGGACAGAACCGCATCATTTTGCAGTGCCAGGATCACGTACAAACATTTTTTTATTACTCTAAATAATAAATTTAACTCGTAGGAGGTGTTTTCTCCTCTCTTCTGAGAAGTTTTTAGACGTTATTTCGTTTTCTTCCCCCGGTTATTCTGATCTTTAGAAGCCACAGGAGCTTCCTGACGTTTTCTGTGGGCATTGATTAGACCTGGGAGCTGATGATTGAAGCTTAATAAGGCAAACACAGGTGGAATAACATCCAATGGGTGTGAGGTGTAAACTGCCTAATTAAGACTGGGAAAGAGGTGTGTGTTTGGAGAGTAAAGGTAGTTAAATCACTGGAACAATTTACATGGGAGCGTGGAGGAGTCTCCATCCATGGAAGACCTCACGTGATGAATAGAAATGGTTCTAAAGCTGTCTATTCACCATGACCTTTGGGTCTGTCTCAAGGATTTTGGAGTGAAAAATGTATTAAAAAAAAAAATAAATCAGACCACAACTGTCCTTCCTGCCTTGAAATGAGAAATTAAGATTTCCTTGGCAAAAATCCCAGATGAACATAGACCAGGATGTTTCCGCAACTTGGACAGAGGATTTGGGAGGTAATGTCCTCGGGTGATATTTTGGTGATGTCCACACTGGTGTCTTGGAAGGTGAGGGGTTTTGAAGTCAGCGAAGGAAGCTGAAGGTGGAAAGATGAACTGAAGGAAGGGACAGATCAGTGTTTGTGACTAGAGAAAGGAGACCTTGGAGAGATGTGGGTAATATGGAGGTGACAGGAGCAGAAAGGAACAGCAGTGTTCAGTTGTGATGGGAAAAGCTTCTAGGTTGGGTACCAGCGTGAAGGCCACATCAGATGAGATGGGAAGGGAACCATCAGAGTGAAAGCTGCTGGGTATTTGTTTAACGTTATCACAGTATGGAACAATTCATGTCTTGCAGAGGAAATGCTTGAAGCGTGGCCAGCAGGTTGAGGGAGTTGGTTCTACCTCTCTGCTCCACTCTGGTGAGACCCCACCTGGAGCACTGCATCCAGCTCTGGAGTCCTCAGTACAGGAAAGACATGGACCTGTTGGAGCAGGGCCAGAGGAGGGCTGGAGCCCCTCTGCTGTGAGGACAATCTGAGAGTGTCAGGGGGGTCCAGCCTGGAGAAGAGAAGGCTCCGGGGAGACCTTAGAGCCCCTCCAGTCCCTAAGGGGACTCCACGAAAGCTGGGGAAGGACTCTGGGTCAGGGAGGGGAGCCCTAGGATGAGGGGGAAGGGTTTGGCACTGAAAGAGGGGAGATGGAGCTGAGATCTGGGGAAGAACTTCTTTGGTGTGAGGGTGGTGAGAGCCTGGCCCAGGTTGCCCAGAGAAGCTGTGGCTGCCCCATCCCTGGAGGGGTTCAAGGCCAGGTTGGAGGGGGCTTGGAGCAACCTGGTGTGGTGGGAGGTGTCCCTGCCCAGGGCAGGGGGTGGCACTAGAGGGGCTTTAAGGTCTTTTCGAACCCAAACCATTCTATGATTCTACGACTGATTCTGTGAAATCATCCCTTTCTGCAGAGACCTTGGAACATCAGGAACCTAGAGACAATCCTGTAGTGAGTCTGGGGTTGGAGAGCCTGCGGGTGGTTGGGTGGCCTAGGTGGGTGCAGGGAGCTGCTGAGCTGTGACCTCTGGAGCCATTTGAGCTCTGCCATGTTCCCTGCAGAAAAGGGCAAAAGCCTCCTTGGCTGGGCTTGGCGTTCGGAGGCGGGAGGTGGCGGTGGTGCCAAGCGGAGGAGGTACATAAAGAGTCCTCTCACTCCGCTGGCACAATCCCTTTGGGTGCTTTAGTTGGATCAATGGGAAAGCCAGGTCACTGTAGGGTAAGGAAGGGCATGACAAAACCATGGAGTTTTGAAAACATAGTAAAAGCCTGATCTGAGCTGCCGTTCCTTGGGTGGGGAGGAAGGAACAGCACAATCCCTTCATTGGGAAGGGACAGGGCTCGGGCTGAAAAACACTGAAAGAGGATTTAAAAATAAGTATGAATGGTTGTGTACAGGGAAAGTGGATGGTTTCCACTTTGATGGAAAAAGTGAGGATTGTGAAACTTCTAAATAGGAGCAACAGGAGTATTTTTATCCCAGTGGCATTGAAAAGAGTTGCAAGTTGAGATCCAGACGGAAACAAGGCATCGGCAGCCCGGGAGGATTCGTGTCCCCTCGAGGATGAGGTGGGATGGAAAGAGGCTCTCGCTTCTTGTTTGGTCCAAACTCTGTCTGAGACAGCGCTCCACAGGCGAGCGGGACCGAGGGGAAAATAGATCAGGTTTCCTGGTAAACCCCTGCAAGCAGCCAAGAATCCTTCATTTTGGTAACTTCCCGATAGAGGTTTGCATGGAGTTTTTTTTGCTTGTTTTTTAAGGGTCAGGATTGCAGGAAAGAGCAGCTGATGAGAACTATCCCAAAGCAGGACTTCTGTCCCGTGAACCCCTCTGAGATGTCAACTCTTTGTTTCAGGCTGATAGAAAACACAAAAAAACCCCACCAAACTCCAAAAAACAATCCCCCAAAACAAAAAAAAAATGAAACAAAAATCTCAAAAGTTTCCATGTATTGAGAATACTCCTTTGGCTGGGTCAAAACCTTCCGCTTCCATTACATCAAAATGCTTCATCTCGATCTTTATAGTATCTGAAATGCTATAAATATATGAAATATGAAATATATCTGAAATAATGACCCGAGCAAAGCGCTCCCTCCCGGGGACACTGTCCAGCAAGTATTTTGGGTGAGCTCCTGGGAGAGCATACAGGAAATCTTCGATATCAAATTGAAGTGCTTCAGTTGTTTCTCATTGAAAACATTCCTGCCGGTGGTCTGTGCCTGCAAAACTCTTAATCAATTAAGAGTTTTCTGCTGCAAAACTTACACTGGGAAAATTTTGGCCAATACAGACAAGGACTCGTGAGTGTCGCTCGCGCCCGTGGACTGAATGTCCCTCCCGTGCGTCAGATATCGTTGTCTGTCCTTTTGTCCTCATTGAAGTTTTATGGGGAAGGAGTGAAAAGCTGGAGGTGAGAGATCTGGAGATCAGAACAGAGAGAAATAGAAAAAGCTGGGGCTGGAAGGAAGGAAGAAGAGATTTGTGTATCACAGAGGAGCCAAAAAGGTCATAAACCCCAAGTGTTATTTTCCTTTTGTAGGTACCTTTGGACGCTGCTCTTAGGATCATAGAATCACAGAAGGGTTTGGGTTGGAGATGACATTAAAGAACATCTAATCACAACACCCTGCCCTGGATGCCCCATCTCTGGAGGGGTTCAGGGCCAGGTTGGAGGGGGCTTGGGGCATCCTGGTGCGGTGGGAGGTGTCCCTGCCCAGGGCAGGGGGTGGGACTAGAGGGGCTTTAATGTCCCTTCCCACCCAAACCATTCTGTGATTCTCTAAGTCTTGGGTCCAAGGGGTCAGATATGAAGTGTGCCAACTTCTGCTGCACCCAGGGATGGCAGAGCAGGGGAGAATCCACCCGTGGGCACTTGTCCCTCACAGGGAGCTCTTCCAGCCTTGCGCCATCTGCTCAGTTTCTCCTCTTCCACTTTCCCACAGCTCACGAGGGAGCAACTTGTGATCTGCTGGGCAAGATCTACCACAATGGGGAGAGCTTCCAGCCCACCTGCAAGCTGCAGTGCATCTGCATGGATGGGGCCATTGGCTGCATCCCCCTCTGCTCTGACGACCTGCGGCTGCCATCCCCCGAGTGTCCCAACCCCCGGCGGGTGAAGTTTCGCCACAAGTGCTGTGAAGAGTGGATCTGTGAGGAGGGCAGTGAGGAGAACCACTTCCCAACAGCCATGGCAGGTGAGTGGAGGGCAGAGGTGACAGGGCCAGGGGCTGGTTGAATCATAGAATCATAGAATGGTTTGGGTTGGAAAAGACACTTAAAGATCATCTCATTCCACCCCCTGCCCTGGGCAAGGACACCTCCCACCACACCAGGTTGCTCCAATCCCCCTCCAACCTGGCCTTGAACCCCACCAGGGATGGGGCAGCCACAGCTTCTTGGGGAAACCTGGGCCAGGCTCTCACCACCCTCCCAGCCAAGAAGTTCTTCCCCACATCTCATCTCCATCTCCCCTCTTTCAGTGTCAAACCCTTTCCCCTCGTCCCATGGCTCCCCTCCCTCATCCAGAGTCCATCCCCAGCTTTCCTGGAGCCCCTTTAGGGACTGGAAGGGGCTCTAAGGTCCCCCTGGAGCCTTCTCTTGTCCAGGCTGAACCCCCTCAACTCTCTCAGCCTGTCATCACAGCAGAGGGGCTGGGGAACAGGGTTGGATCCAAACTGCCGCTGGGCCAGGGGCCCTAAGTCATAGCTGGTTTGTTACCAGGGATGACTCTGCTTGGCAGCCACACATGGTTTCACATTGAACACCATGAAGCTGAGACCTTTGTGATGCTCTGAAGAGGTCCTCACCCCACCTGATACCCCAGCAGAACTGGCTGGAGCTGGGCTGTGGTAGGAAACCAGCCCGTCTTTGCCCGTGTCCTCCTCCTGCTGAGAGGCTGAGGAGCTCATGGGATGGATCAGATCTTTGCTGCTGTTCCTGAAGTCTCAGACCAAGCTGGGAGCACCCATGGAGCTGCCACGCTTTGTCCCAAGCCCTGAACCTTGCCTTGTGTCTCTTCTGTGTGGCTCAGTTTTCAGGGAGGATCCTGCACAGAAACCGGAGCTGAATAACCTGCAGGAGAACTGCTTGGTGCAGACCACGGAGTGGAGCGCGTGCTCCAAGAGCTGTGGCATGGGCATCTCCGCACGGGTGACCAATGACAACCCCCAGTGCCGCCTGGAGAAGGAGACCCGGCTCTGCATGGTCCGTCCCTGCGACTTCCCCATGGAGAAAAACAAGGTACTGGGCTTGGGGAGAGGGGACATGACATTGTGATCGACAGGGACAACCTAGAGGGGTACGTGTCAGGGATGAGCCTGTGTCACAGGGTTTGTACGTGCTTTCTCTGTGTCCTACTGCCCAGTGATGGAGATGGAGAGCGGGGTGAGGTGGATCTTTTGGATTGTCAGAGAATCATAGGATGTTTTGGGTTGGATGGGTTAAAGCCCACCCAGTGCCACCCCCTGCCCTGGGCAGGGACACCTCCCACCATACCAGGTTGCTCCAAGCCCCTTCCAACCTGGCCTTGAACCCCTCCAGGGATGGGGCAGCCACAGCTTCTCTGGGCAACCTGGGCCAGGCTCTCACCACCCTCACACCAAAGAGCTTCTTCCCCACATCTCAGCTCCATCTCCCCTCTTTCAGTGTCAAACCCTTCCCCCTTGTCCCTGTGGCTCCCCTCCCTCATCCAGAGTCCCTCCCCAGCTTTTCTGGAGCCCCTTGAGGGACTGGAAGGGGCTCTAAGGTTTCCCTGGAGCCTTCTCTTCTCCAGGCTGAACCCCCTCAACTCTCTCAGCCTGTCCTCACAGCCTGTCATACCCTCGTTAACCAGTCTCTCTCTCTCTCTCTCTCTCCCTAGAAGGGGAAGAAGTGTGTGCGGACCCCGAAGCCCCGCCAGAGCCTCCACTTTGAGTTTTCAGGCTGCACCAGCACCCATTCCTACCGCCCCAAGTTCTGCGGCAGCTGCACGGACGGGCGCTGCTGCACCCCCTCCCTCTCCAGCACCGCCGAGGTGGAGTTCCGCTGCCCTGAGGGGGACTTCTTCCAGCGGAAGATGATGTTCATCAAGGTGTGCTCCTGCCACTACGACTGCCCCAGGGACAACGACATCTTCCTGGCCACCTACCATCGCAGGATGATTGGGGACCACGTCAAGACGGAGCGGCAGTAGCCCTCTCCCTGCCAGATCCACGGGTCGAGGTGTCACAGGGCTCTGCTGTGCTTTCCTGGCTGTGTCCCAGGACCACGCAGCCTCTTCCCGCTCCGTGAGGGGCTGCCCTCTTCAGAACAGCACCGCTCGCCACCACCAGTGGTCCCAGTGGCCTTGTTAAAAGCCGGGCTGCAGGGTGGGGACAGCGCCATCTGCCCCAGGCTCCTGACCTTCACCCGCGGTGCTGCCAATGGTCGGCGAAGGAACCAGGAACAGGCTTGAGCTGCCAACTTGATCCACGTTCCCACTGACCAGACGGGAGAGTGGATCCAAGCCGCGTGGCTCCAGCCTGGCTCCAGCTGAGAGCGCAGCGGCTACGATCCCCTGCGGCCACTGGCCTTCCAAAACCACACGGAGAACCCAGGGCAGGAGAAAAAGGGGAAGCCCAGGAGGCCGGAGCTGAAGCCGAGCTCTGCAGCCGCTTCCCAGGGCATTCCCAGTGTGGATGCAAACCTCCTCGGTGAGGAAAGTGGTCCTGGCCCCGCGCTGGGCTCCTGCTGAGCTTTTTAATTAGTTTTTGGTTAATTGGATCTAACAAGTTGGCAAAGTTCCCCATCCTTGTGCCCACCTTTCACCCTCCCACGTTCTTTTCCCATCAGCAGCTTTGTCCCAGACCAGTTTGCTCCTGGAGAGAAGGAGCATCGCCTGGGTGACACGTTCTCCTTGTCAGCAGCTCAGGGCTGGGATGTTGAGATGTCTTTTTTTTTTAACCCCCGTTAAATTCCTTTTGGCCTTGTGTGCCAGGGAGGGTGACAGAGTCGAGGAGGGAACCACGAGCTGTGTCCCTGCAGGAGAGGGAGCGTGGCTCTGGGGCCTCCTGCAGAAGATCTGAGCCCAGGAAGGGTGTTCTTGATAGAGGAGAGGATCTGGCCCAGGCTGTTGTGTCACCTGGGGTGCTGGCAGCGTCCCCTGGGGCTGATCAAGACCTGAGGGGCTCCTCCAACATGAACTGGGGGTGAGCCAGGCTGAAGCCTGTCCCCTGGACGCTGCTCCTGGTGGTTCTTAGCACCATGATGAGCATCTCCTGTTGTCCCTGTGGGTGAGCTCTTCAGAAACGGCTCCAGGGTAGGAGAGGGGCTGGACCCCACGGACTCACCCATCCACGGTGGGGGGCTGCAGCCACAGCTCGGAGCTGGAGTCTTTGCCAGTGGGTCCTGGGGTCGGAGGAAAGGGGCTCAGCTCCCATCTCCCCAGGGAGGTTAAGGCACAGGCAATAAAAACTCCAGCTGCTTTAACTGGAGCAACTCTGGAGTGAGGGAGGAAGCGGCAGGGAGAGCCGTGTGGTGCCGGGGTCTCCGGGTGGGATCCCCTCCTGGGCTGTAGCTCTGGGAGACGCCCCCAGCCCGAGCAGCCCCCGGGCACCTTGGCAGCCCTGGGGAGTTGTGTTCTGTCTCCTCAGTTGTGTTCTGTCCCCACTGATTTTAGCAGGAACATCCAGGGAAAGGCTCCATTTCCTTCCTTAAATCACAGAATCACAGAATTGTATGGGGTTGGAAGGGACCTCTGGAGATCATCCAAGTCCAACCCCCTGATGGAGCAGGGCCACCCAGAGCAGGTCCCACAGGAACGTGTCCAGGTGGGGTTTGAATGTCTCCAGAGAAGGAGACTCCACCACCTCTCTGGGCAGCCTCTGCCAGGGCTCTGCCACCCTCAAAGCAAAGAAGTTCATCCTCATGTTTAGATGGAACTTCTTATGGTCAAGTTTGTGCCTGTTCCCTCTTGTCCTGTCCCTGGGCACCACTGGAAAAAGCCTGGCCCCATCCTCCTGACACCCATCCTTGAAGTATTTCTAGGTGTTGATCAGATCCCCCCTCAGCCTTCTCTTCTCCAGACTAAAAAGCCCCAAGTCCCTCAGCCTTTCCTCAGCAGAGATGTTCCAGGCCCCTCATCATCTTTGTAACCCTGTCCTGTCCCCTCTCCAGCAGTTCCCTGTCCTTCTTGAACTGGGGAGCCCAGAACTGGTCCCAGTGCTCCAGATGGGGTCTCCCCAGAGCAGAGAAGACCTCCCTCCACCTGCCGGCCACGCTCTCCTTGCTACACCCCAGGAGGCCATTGCCCGCCTTGGCCAATCCTTTCCTTTCACCCCTGGAATTCCTGCCCCTTTTGCCTCACCCCGAGCAGATCCTGGTGCTGTGGGACAACCCCAGTCCTCCACGAACACTGTCCCACAGCCCCAGACTCTGCAGAAACACCCGCTCGGGGCCTGGCCCGTCTCAAACACCCCCCACATCCCCCCTTACCCCCGGCTTTTTTTTTGCTCTCTCGGGCTGTGGAACCTCGTGACCCCTCAGTGACCCCTCAGTGACCCCTCAGCCTCCTGCTCCCCGGAATCAGTGTGAAATGTAAATAATTTATCTGATGGTGTTTCTTTTGGTTTTTTAAAGCCCTTTGTACAGCTCCCCTGTCCTTTCAGCCCGGCCTCGCTCAGCTGTCTGTGCCCCCCCGAGACCCCCCAGCTCTGCTCTGGGCTTCTCTCCTCCCCTTTCCCGGGGTTTCCGAGTGTAAAACTCTGCTGAGGTCGCACTTTATTCCACGCTAATAAATATATCTTTTATTTTTTATACCCCTGGCAGCATCCTTTGAGACTCCTGCTCCGGCCTTTCCCCAGTGTCACCGGCTTGCTGGGACCAGTGCGGGGACCCTCTGCAAAGCTGGGTGTGGGGTCCCGGTGCCCCACGGGGGAAAGTCCTGTTCCCCCTCCCTGGTGTCAGGGTCGGGCACCTCTGCAGCCCACAGCACTGTGTGATGGGGTGGGGACGGGGGACAACGACATGACAAGCGGAGCCCCCGCCTGCTGAAGGCCCCAGGAGTCCTTAATTCCCGGTTAAAAATAGCCCCCAGAGCAGATGTGAGCAGGAGTCGGCCATAACGGGGCCAGAGCGCGAGGG
>VXBJ01005695.1:33475-50861 GCA_013400055.1 Nycticryphes semicollaris
GGGGGGGGGGAACCCCACACTTTGCACAAAGAAAAAGGGCGTTTGCGGCGTTTAATCCACACCCGCTCCTCAGGCAAAACTAGTTTTTGCGGTTCACAAGAGGGTTGGAGCAGCTGCTGGGAGCTTTGTGGGGCTGCAGAGGGGCTCTTCGGCCATGGTTTGTCTCGTGTGTGTGTGTGTGTGTGTACCCCCACCCCAGCTCTTCTGATACCCCCCGAGAAAATCCTGAGCCATTGGCGGTGCCGGTGGGCACCATCTGCGCTCCCGGCCCCAGACTCCGCTCAAGGGCAGAAAATTCCAGGTCAAAATGGGTTCGTGGGCTGAGTTGGCCTCTGCTGCTCCGGGGAGTCTCTAAAGCTGCAGATTTTAGGAGGAAAAGCTGGAAGGGAGTCTTGTTTTTCTGCCCCTTTTGGCTTAGAGGGGTGTGATGCTGCTTCCTGCAGCTTGGAGGAGGGGGGGTGATGAGGGTGTTGGGGACACCCCCCTCAGCCCCACACAGACCTTCAGGCCCAACAGCAACGTATTCCCTGGCCCTGAGAAGTGTTTTGGGGTGTCAGACCTGCCTTTGCTCTTCCTTTGCTCATCCCAAAGCCTTTTACCAGCGCAACTAAAGCCGGGGAAAACAAACCCAGCCCCTGGGAAGGTGATAAATCGCCCAACAACGAGATGTAAAACCAAAGGCCCTACTCAAGTGAATGAACGAACCCTGTTACACTGTTCCCTCTTTGTGACTGGGTGAGGAAGAAACCTGCCTTCTCCTGCCGTTCCTGGGAAAGCCAGGAATGAGGTTAAGTTCTTTCTGGTCTACTTAATGTGAAGCAAGTTTTGGCAGCCCTGGTAGGCAGTGAAAGAAGAGGAGGAGGAGGAGGAGCAGCCTTGGCTTGACAGCACAAATACATCCTCTCATTAGAGGCGGCGGCGCTCCTTTCATGTAGGTAATTACATCTGGGCACAGTTGACCTGAGCTGGGTTTGAACAAGGGGGTTCACGTGAGGCTTCGATGTGCACTGGGAGCCTCCGGGGCGACTGAGCACCGCGGCGTTAAAGCAATTCTCGTGGGTGTTACAAAAAGAACCAGCACATCCCAGCGACGGGGTGGGAGACGTGGGGAAGCTCCGAGCTTGTTTCCAGCCTGGAAAACCCCAGTGTCGGTACCCAGTGCTGAGCTCTGCTTGGCGGGGGTGGCAGCTGGGGTGGACTGATGCCTTGATGAAGGATCACTGAGGCCAGGGTGTCAAGGGCAGCTGCTGTGCTCATCATGGACAGCATTTCTCATATACAGCATTTCTCATGCTGTACGTGACCTCCACGGGCTGGTCCCTGCTGTCCCCTGATGATTTAGCTGCTTCCCAGACAGCACCAGCCTTTTAAAGGGCTTGTATTTCTGTATCCACTCTCCCTTGGAAATTGGGTGTTTGTGGGCATTCCAGACGTTCAGCCTGGAGGAGAGAAGGCTACTGGGCTCCTTCCAGTCCCTAAAAGGGCTCCAGGAAAGCTGGGGAGGGACTTTTTATCAGGGAGGGGAGCAATAGGATGAGGGGGAAGGGTTTGAGACAGAAAGAGGGGAGATGGAGATGAGATGTGGGGAAGAAGTTCTTTGGTGTGAGGGTGGTGAGAGCCTGGCCCAGGTTGCCCAGAGAAGCTGTGGCTGCCCCATCCCTGGAGGGGTTCAAGGCCAGGTTGGAGGGGGCTTGGAGCAACCTGGTGTGGTGGGAGGTGTCCCTGCCCAGGGCAGGGGGTGGCACTGGGTGGGCTTTAACCTCCCCTCCAACCTGAACCATTCAGTGAAATCCCGAGGGGAGCTTTGTGTCTGCATTGAGGGTTGGTATCAAACAGGAACAGCACCGAGTCACCTCCCTCCCTGCGTCTGCGCAAACTCCCAAACGCTGAGCCTGGGAGCCATGGAGGGCAGCTGTTGGCCCGGCCCAGAGCCACGTTGAGCTGTAACGTGACTTTTCTCCATCTCTATGTTGATGTTGTTCTGTGCCTGTCCTGGAGGCAATCCCTCTCCCGTATGGTCAGGCTCGGCCTCTGTCAATCTGTGGCTGCAGGGAGCCGGGCCATGGGCTGGCAGATGGGGTCAGCGCTGCTGCTCGGGGATTTCCTCGTGGAGGGAGGGAAGGCTTTCAACAGCAAATGTGGTCATCTGCATCACTGCGTGGCTCAAAATGTGTTCCTTAAAGATACCAACTGGCAGCTGAGATGTGGCTGAGTGAGAGAAGTCCACTCTTCTTAGATTTCCCCCAGCTGTTCTTGAGTAAAAATCAAAGGAAGTTTAAACCTACGCTGAGGTGATGTGGATGCGGTTCAGCCCCGAGGGGCAGCTTGGCGTGAATTCCCTGTAAGGCCTGGCTTTTCTCGGGAAGGCTGCTCATCCCCACGGGCCAGGTTGGATCCTGAGCCAAGACTCCAGCCTTCTAGGAGAGGCAGCGGGGGCTAAGGGGAGGTGGGGTGGTTCCCCTCACTGCCCGGTGTCTTGTGAGCGGTGGTCGGAGGTGTCAGGGCAGCGCCCAGAGGTGCAGATGGCTCATTTGATCCATGTGAGCTGCCTTTCAGTGGGAAAACACAAGATATCCCAGCGCAGATCTGGTCTGTGTTACTGGTCAGGCTGTTTTTTCCCCCCCACTATTTATTTTCCTGCTGCTGTCGCAGGAGGCAAACGCGGTTCCGGCAGCTGCTGGGCTCTGGCTTTTTGCTTCTTGCCTCCCCTCCAAACTGCCTCCAAAACTCCTTGGCTTTCTGTTCTGGCCGATAGGAGGCTGTTATCGGAGCTCAGCAAACCGCGATGATCCCGTCCATGTGCTGTTCCTCAAACCACCTGGTAGCTCTGGGCGGGATGAAGCAGCTCATTTGCACAAGGGCGGTTAATTCTCTGTCATGTTTTAATCTCTGTGACCATCTGTGTTCTTGCCTGGGCTGGGGAGACGGGAACTCTTTGGGATTTATTCCAGGAGGTGGATGTGGAGAGGACTGCTTATTCTGTGCCTGCAGAAAACTGTCCCGGGTCAAAGCAGGACAAGCCTTGTTAGCTCTGGGAACGGTTGTTCCTGCATCTTTGGGCAAGGAAGCTCCGTGATGTGTCAGCTCTGTCTTGGAGACACATCCCAAAAAGCTTCAGGGAGATGACAGGGACAAAAATACTGAAAATAGGGACCTCTGTGAAGGCTTTCCAGCGTACAAACCCAAACACAGAGGGTCTGTGTTGGGCTTGGTGGCACTTTGAAATGTTGAGGTCCCTCCAGGGAAGGCTGCCTCGGCCTAGGAAGAGGCAGTGTGCTAAAGGGTCTCCTGGCCACCCTAAAAGCCCAGCCCCGGGTTGTGGCAGTCTCTGGGTATGTGCCTGCCCCACCAGCAGGTGCTGCCGTCTCTGCCCTGGGGAACACCATGGTTGGAGCTCAGCTTTGAGCTTCAGAAGCTGCTGATGAGACTGGGGATTCACATGCTAAAACCAGGGGACCAGCACCCACAGGTGGGCTGCGGGAGCATCTCCAGAGAGACCTGTGCAGGTGGCTGCTGAGCAAGAGAAGCTGTTTTTGTGAGCAGCACCTGAAGTCTTCCTTGGTCTGGGTTCTCATGTTTTGTGGAGCTCCAACCAGGATCCTTCTGACCACAGGCCCTGTGTGTGGCACGGGTGAAGGCGGTACTTGCTGTAGGCTCTGTCGAGGAACTGCTGTCTCGTGGGGACATCCCAACCCAGAGGGAATGATCCTTGTCCTGTAATTAAGCTCTCTTCTGCTCCTGCTCACCACGCTAAGGAGTAGTCTCGTGGACGTACTCCTCACAGCTGCTCTGGATCCTCTGTGTGGCCCAGGAGCTAGAGGTGGCTTTCCAAGAGGACCAACCCAAATCTCCATCCCTGTTTTATTTGGGTGAATCTTGTGGGTGAGGAGGAACCTTTGACTTTAAAGGCTTTTCCTTGACTGCACTTTACTGAACTGTACCCTGTGTGCTGTAATCTCATCTGCTAACGTACAGCCTGTGAGGAAAACCCTTCCTGTTGTCCACGCTGGTGGGGCTGGGCAAGATGGAGATGTTTTTTCCAGCCATGGGTTGAAGGACTGAGGCTGAGATTTGAAATGAGAGCTCTCTTTCACCTGCTTGCCAGGGTCTTGACATCAGCGGGTAATAACACTTAAAAACAACCAGCTCTCCAGCTAAATCCTCTCCTGGTTCAGCAGTTCAGGGTTTCAGTCTCGCTGGAGATGACAGCCCTGGGATTGTCAGTGTTGTGGTGCATCCCAAGGGATGCTTGTGCTCGTCTCTCTGGTGTGGTGGGTTGGCTGCAGAGGAGTCCAGCGCTGTGTGAGACTTCCCCGGTGTGCCACGAGCACTTGGCTGTGCACTCGTGTCAAGCAGGTCTCTGGTGGGGCTGTGGTGTGAGGTTCAACACGGTCAAGTGCCAAGTCCTGCACTTGGGTCACATCAACCCAATGGATGCCACAGCCCCGGGGCAGAGTGGCTGGAGCTGCTCATTGGCAAAGACCCTGGGGGTGTTGGTTAACAGGGGCTGAATATGAGCCAGCAGAGTGCCCAGGTGGACAAGGAAGCCAACAGCATCCTGGCCTGTGTCAGGAAGAGCGTGGCCAGCAGGGCTGGGGCAGTGACTGTCCCCCTGTGCTCGGCACTGGTGAGGCCCCACCTCAAGGGCAGTTTTGGAAAGTCTGTCCAGGAAAGATGCTGAGGTGCTGGAGCATGTCCGGAGATGGGCAACAGAGCTGGTGAGGGGTCTAGAGCACAAGGAGAAGGGTCTGGAGAATTTCTGAGGGAGCTGGGAGTGTTCAGCTTGGAGAAAAGGGGGCTGAGGGGAGGCCTTCTGGCTCTCTACAACTCCCTGAGAGGAGGGTGTAGCCAGGGAGGGTCGATCTCTTGTCCCAAGTCACAGGTGATTGGACAAGAGGAAATGGCTCCAAGTTGTGCCAGGGGAGGGCTAGGATGGATATTAGGAAATACTTTTACACTGAAAAAGTTGTTGAGCATCGGAATAGGCTGCCCAGGGCAGTGGTGGAGTTGCCATCCCTGGAGGTCTTTAAAAGCTGGGCAGACGTGGTGCTGAGGGATGTGGGTTAGTGGTGGCTTTGTCAGTGTGAGGCTGATGGTTGGACTCGATGATCTGAAAGGTCCCTTCCAACCTGGACCATTCTACGATCTGGCTGGATTTTGGGACCCTCCTCATGCCCTGGCGCGTGCCCGCTGGAGCCAGCAGCCGGCCTTGCTGCTCCTGGGAGCACCGTTGCTCTCTTGAATCTCTTCATTTAGTTAATGATCCTTTTGTTGAGAGGATTAGGGTTTAGAGGCCTCTGGCAGAGCGTTAATTAAATTAAGTCTATGGGTGTTTTGTTGAGGTTTTAAAGCCCACTAGAGGGCTCAGTTGGAGCCCTGTGGAATAGGGGCTGGAGGCGCTGGGCTGCGTCCGTCCCCTGCAGAAGTTTGCAGGGTAAGTTTGGTGAGGCTGGAAGAGCTGGAGGGACACAGAAGTGCTGGGGACCAGTCTGCAGCCTCCACGCTCTGCTGGCTGCTTCTCCAGCCCGGCTCTGGCCGTGCCTCAGTGGTGCCAGACCTGTGCTGGGCCGTGCTGGGCACAGGATTTCCCCCCTGCCGGGGGCTGGCAGGCACGGGACGCCTGCGTCACCGCTGGCGGCATTATCAGCGTTAAGTAAGTGGTTTTTTTTTTTTAGGGTTTGGGTTTTTTTTTCCCCACTCGGTGTTTACATTTCTGAGAAGTGGCTCAATATGAGCGTCGGTTCCATCTTCAGCTCGGGGAAGAGTCAGACTCCGTAGTTCCCTTACACGAACTCTGATCGCAATGTGCCTGTGAAATACGAGTGTGAGCGCTTGGCTTGGGGGCTCCAGGGGTTTTTCTGGTGGGTGCCTGGGGTTTTCCACGTTTAGCTGGAACCGCTTATTAACCAGTGCCTTTTCTCTTTTCTCTTCTCTGCGCTGCCCCGGGATGGATTCTGGTGCCTCACCGCCTGCGTGGTCTGCCCGGCTGTCTCATCTCTGGGTAAGTACCCGCTTCGTTAGATCAGCAAAGGGGAAACAGCTGAAACCAGTCGCTTGGATTTAAATAATGAACTGACCTGTTTATTCTGTCTTAAACTCCGGAGCGTTGATTGGTACCAAACAGTGGGGTTTGCCTTGTGCCTGTCAATGTTCTGACACTGAAAAGCGTTTCTTCTAGTGATTTATGGGCTGAGTTTATCCCACGAAAAGTCCCACAGCGCTGGTTTGTCTTGTGAGCACTGACCCGGTGATAAAAGCACACTTGAGTGCTGGCAAGTGAGCAAATGGAAGTGAAAATGGTTTTGGTGGTGGAAGGCAATACTCCCTGTGTCTCCCCAGATGCCTCCCAACAGCTGCCGGTGGTAAATCAGCGCCGTGGTTGTGTAAGGGACTCTCTGAAGGCTGGAACGCGGCGTGGGGCTGGTTTCCCCTCCGCAGACCGGCGGGTGTGCAGGGTTTGCAGGACACGGAGAGGAGCCCGAGGCCCTTCTGGCAGCAGCAGAGGGGAAATGTGTGTCGAGCTTGGAGAATTGTGGCAGGTGGGGATGTTTCCAGCTCGTGTTCATAGCAATCCTGCTTTTCACCGGGAGAAAATCGTCCTGGTGGGGTGGATTCTCAGCAGAGGTTTGGTGCCTGCCCCTGAGCCTGGCTGCGAGGTGCTGTTTGTGCATTTAGAGCTTCTCAAAATAAGCAGAGGTGTTTGTGCTCAGGGTGGAGGAAAGGGAGGGGTCTTTGCTTGGTAAAGTTGGTTCTCTGGATGCAGTGGTGCTTTGCTTTGAGGGATTCTGTCTCTGGAAACTCCAGAAGTTTTTAATTGACTTTTTAAAATTATTATTATTTNCCTCACAGGGGGAGTGCAGGAGGGATGAATCAAATCCAAGCATAAACCTGTTGTTCTTACCCAGAAGTGAAGCACTGTATTTGGGAGCTGAGCAGCTGTCTCTCTTTCTGAATGAGCTGTTCTTTGCTACCCAGCCTCTAAAAGAAGGATCGTTAATTAACTGGAGCACCTGCCTGGCTCAGAGGTGCTGAGCTCCCATCCCCACCAAACACCCAGCCGTTGTTTGAGTGCAGAATAAAACTCTTCCATACAAGAAATGTGAGCTGGGAGGTGGTGTTCGGAGCAAAATGCAAGTGCTCACTCGTGTGGCTGTTGGGGTGGGTTAACAAGAGGCTGTAGGTGTATTGGGGTGTCCTGGACCAGGTGAGCATCAGCAGGGTCTTCCTCCTTCCTGCTCCTTCGNAATTTGAAGTTTCCTCCTGCAAAGCTTTCCCTTTTCCTGCCCATCTCCACCCCCTCCCCAGTAATACCCTCTCCTCTCCCAGTAATGGAAAGGACTGAGCATATTTAGAGCAGCTCCTCTCTGTGCCTGAGTGTTCCATGTGCTGCCAGTCACTGACTTGAAGGGAAAGCAGAGGAAGGTGCTGGGAGCAGATTGCTTTATTCTTAAACTCATTATTATTATTATTATTATTATTATTATTATTATTATTATTATTATTATTATTATTATTATTCAGTGCCTCACAGGGGGAGTGCAGGAGGGATGAATCAAATCCAAGCATAAACCTGTTGTTCTTACCCAGAAGTGAAGCACTGTATTTGGGAGCTGAGCAGCTGTCTCTCTTTCTGAATGAGCTGTTCTTTGCTACCCAGCCTCTAAAAGAAGGATCGTTAATTAACTGGAGAACCTGCCTGGCTCAGAGGTGCTGAGCTCCCATCCCCACCAAACACCCAGCCGTTGTTTGAGTGCAGAATAAAACTCTTCCATACAAGAAATGTGAGCTGGGAGGTGGTGTTCGGAGCAAAATGCAAGTGCTCACTCGTGTGGCTGTTGGGGTGGGTTAACAAGAGGCTGTAGGTGTATTGGGGTGTCCTGGACCAGGTGAGCATCAGCAGGGTCTTCCTCCTTCCTGCTCCTTCGGGACGCAGTCACCCTCCTGGTTGTTGCTGTGTGACAAGTGCTACAATCACAGAGCTGGAAGGGACCTCAAGGATCATCTGGTCCAACCTTTCCTGGCCAAAGGAGGATCTGGACAAGGTGGCCCAGCATCCTGCTCAGCTGAATCTTAAACATGTCCAGTGTTGGGGAATCCAACACTTCCCTGGGGAGATTATTCCAATGGCTGATTGTTCTTGTGAAAAATTTCCCTTTTGTGTCCAATCAGAATCTCCCTGGGAGTAACTTGTACCCATTACCCCTTGTTTTTTCCATGTGAGACCTTGTGAAAAAGGAGCCTCCATCTCCTTTGTAGCCACCTTTTGAATACTGGAATGTGGTGATAAGGTGGCACCCCCCGAGCCTTCTTTTCTCAAGGCTGAACAAACTCAAGTCTCTGGTCGAGGGTGGATTCCTTCCCTGGGGAAAGCTGGTAACCTGAACACCCCCTGGTTTGCTCTCCCTGGAGCAGTCTGACTGCGTGAGTGGTCTTTTGTATTCCAGGTACTGCACGGGGAGCAGGGAATGGAATTGCATTTCAGTGGTCCTGCTTATTTATAGGCTTTTGGAGTTTTGACCCTGATACAAGATGAATTTGCTGCTTGCTGAATACTTGGTATTAATCTTGCTCAGCAAACAAGAAAGCTAAGCGGTACCTTGTTAGCGATGGCAAAGATAAAGGCTGTGTGGTACGGTGTCACTGGAGCAGGGACAGCCCTGACCTTCACTCTGCAGGGAGAGGCAGGCTCAGGTTGCCTTTCCATCTTTAAGCCCAGCTTATCTCTTAGGTAAACATAAAATGCATAGTGTAAGAGCTGTAGTAAGTGAAACTCCTCTCCTGGCCTGACAAAGAGTGTTGGGCATCGGTCCTGAAAGCACCGCACCAGCAGCTTCCGTGGAGGGATGTGCTGTGAGGAGCTGGAGAGCAGAAAGGGTGAAGAAAAAACACTGAAGGTGCAAGAGCAGCCAAGAGGAGCCCGTGATGTCTGAGACTGTGCTCTTGACCTTCAAGCTAAGGTTCGCGCACGTTGCCATCATTTGAAGCCTGGCCGGAAATCGAAAGCGAGGACGCGTGCTCTGGCTGAAAAAATGTTCCCAGTTGTGTTTGTGGCAAAGGAGGTGGTAAATTCTGGGCTGTGTCTGTCCACGCGTTGTCGATGCTGAGAACCGCGTGTTGTGGTCTTCGATTTTAACTGCAAATGAAATTGTTTCTTTCTATCCCTCAATTCATGGGCCTCCTAGAGAAGGGCGTTGCTCCGTGAAGCCGTTAGACAGCAGTTGTGTTGTGAACTTGGGTCTCGCCTCTAATTCTTACTCACGTAGAGATCAAAGAGGAAGAACAAATAAGTTCTCCGGCTTTTCCACCTTTTCAGTGAGATTTTCTGCTTTGACCCTCTCTTGGAAGTGTGGCAGAGGGTATCTCTTTTGCTTGTCCCAACCCTTCAGAAGAGACCATCAGGATCCCAGGCGGTGTCAAGTTCTAGGGCTGGCTGAGCTCAGCGGTTTCGCTTCAGCGCATTGTAAGGCAGTGAAATAGTTCTCATTGTGGTGTTTCAAAATAGCGGTGCTGCCTTCTGAATTACCCTCTAATTAAATGAAAGCAAAAGCTCAAAAGCGAGTGAGCTTTTCTGCATCTCTTGTTGCATAAGAAAAGCTGGTTGAGTTGACCTAAAAACCAACACTGAAAACCAGGCTAAACAGAGATGCTTTGCCCTCCCCGTCCCAGCTCTGCGGGCAGTTTGGAGCAGTTGCTGCTGTTCTTGGAGAGCCATTCATGTGGTGGCAGCTGTGAACCCCCTTCAAAACAGTTACTCCTTTGAGACTCGCTTCCCTTTTGCTTGGTGGTTGGAGGAACCCTGCTGTGGAGACAAATAATTAGAAATAAAAGATGGCAGCTTAACGATTATTAGCTTCTTTCTGAGGCGGGCAGCAGCAGAAGCTGAATGCGGGGCTGAGATCGGGCTAACGCGCACCTTGAAGCTGTTGCTGCGTCTCTTGCTCAGAAGATTTACCCTGTGCCTCCATGGAGCTGCAGAACGCACTGAACCACCAGAGTTGTATTATTTATTTCAGTAACAAACCTTTTTCAGCGAGGAAGACTCTTAGCAATTAACTGTGACGATGGCAGCAGTTCTGATGAAGCCCACTTCCTCTCCTCCCGGCCTCTCCGTCCATACCCACAGCTTTCCCCTCCAACTTCAGATTTCCCCCTCCTTTTCCCCTCTTCCAGTTCTTCAATTCTGCCTATAAATCTGACCCGCTTTGGGTTTTCTTTATTAAATGTGCATGGAAAGATGGGACCTTCAATGAGGCTTTATTTTGTAAAGCTCCAGGAAAAACTGCCAGCGACGTGATGGTCTCCTCTGGGGTTTGGTCCTATTGATATTAATCATTTTGAAGCTGGTATCCATGACTGCCCGTTTCAAAGGTTAATACACAGCCTTTCAACCAAGCTGAAAAATCTTTTACTTTTTATTTTTTTTTTAAACTATATTTTATCTGTGATATGGAAATGTGCACCAATTAATCGTTGCGCACCTGCAGAAATGCCTCTCTCAGCAGACTTTGGCTGGGCTGTATTAGGTTGTGGGATCAGCTGCAGAAAGGACTCGGGGTGACGACTCTGATCCAGTTAGTAGCTTAAGACAAACCCTGCCAGGTCCAAGGAGAAGGCAGGGAGGGGAAACGGCGCTGAAACGAGGTGGTGCGGAGCTTCAACGCGCATTTCCAGAAGAAATAAGGTAGCCCGTGCTCTGCTTAGAGATTGTATTTGTTCTCTGTATCTAAAATCTTAATTAAGTAAATGTTAGGTCTTGCTGGGTGTCCCTCGCTGATGTGTGGGTCAGGCCTGTGATAACAAACCACTGTCAGTTGTCTAGCGCTGGGTTTGCGGCCTGGATGAATTTCTGCCTGGCTTTTGGATCACAAGTGATGTGTTGGTATGGTCTTGGAGGGCTCTGTGTTCCTGCTGGGTACACAGCGGCCCCAAATAAACCCTCATCTTGAAACTTTCCTTCCCTGAACCAAAGAGCTCAGAGGAATTTTTGTGGCCAAAGGATGCTCAGATGAGGAGAGCAATGGTACGGAGTAAAATCTGCACTTGGGGAGAGCTTGGCTGACCTGGTGCCTTTCTGGGGAGAAGCTGGAGCTCAAAACCCACCTACCTGGGCTTGTTTAAATAGAGCAGAGCCTCTCCTCGCTGAGGTTTGGCTTCTCATCCCTGCGAGGAGTAAATCAGCCACTGACATCCTTTGTTTGTGGCATGGCTCTTCTGCCTCCCTGCCTCCGCGCTGGTCCCTAGGTGGCACTAACTGTTATTTTTGGGTTGATTTCAACAAAGGCTGCATAACTGAGCTTGTCCCCTGCTGAAGTGACAGCTGTGTCCCTGGCCAAGCTGGCTGTCCGCATTTGGTTTAGAAGAGGCTGGCGCAAGGGCTTGAACTTCCTCCTGCTGCCCAAACATAGAGGTTTCCAGCAGCGTCTCCTGGAATTTATTAACGAGGGGCAGGGAGTTGAGCGCTCCGTGTGAGCCCGCTCCTCCTCTATTTTTAGTTGTGTCTCCTCTAAAACTGCCAGGGAATGAAAAATGGCTTGAAATGAGGGAGAGCTCGTGACCTGAGGGAGGCTGGTGTCTGTTGGGCCGGCTGTTTCTCTCGCGATGGCTCTTTCTATGCTTCAGTCCATTCCTCGGGCTGTTGCGGGAGCTCAGGCTCGTGCCACACGGATTCTGCCTTTTCCTTGTACTCACAGCACCACCTGTAATCTGGTCTCCAGGGTTTTTAGATCTTCTAAGTGAAGCCACTCGTATGTTTAATGCTTCCTACCCAGGCTTATGGGGGAAGAGTATTTCTCTCTCTCAATATAGAAACGTTCACCGTGTGAAATCTCGGTGCTGCAATCCGAGGCTGAGCTCCTCTCGCCTTTCAACGGTGCATCTTGGCAGAAATGTGCTTTGTGCCCTTGTCCCTGAGCCCTGGACCGGAGCTGACTTTCCAGGGAGCTGTTCTTGCCTGCGCTGGCACGCAGCCCGCAGAGAGCTGATGCTCCTCTTCAGCTATGTTATTCCTCTTTCTTCCTGGAGCTATGTCTGCCGTGCTGCAAGCCGCCGACACAAGTGAACATCAACTTCACGCAAACGGATGAAACCCACGGAGGGAGCTTTTTGCATAAATTACCCAGATTCTGGGTGGGATGGGAATTCCCAGGTGTACAGCCTCGATGGCCCAGCCATTCCCTCTGCCTTCCCCGTGTCCCCAAAAGGCACTAGCATAAGCCAGCCCAACACCAAAAAGATGCTGGGCTCAAACACCAGATTCTTCTGCCCGTAGGAGAGAACATATGGTTTTAGTTTGGCGACAATGGCCCTTAAAGGGCACAACTCCTGCTGTTAAAACAACCAACTGAAGGAAAACTCCCCCGTTAAAAAAAACCACAGAAAAGGATGGGAGAAGCAGCTTGGATTTTTCAAAACCTGAGGCTGGCTGCCATGATGCCAAGTGGGATCACAAGAGCAAAACCACTTAGTTCTTTGTCGCTGCGGAGGGCGCTGCTTGGCCCTTTAATAAATTGCTCAACAAGGAATGGATTGTTGGTTTTGGAGGGTGCTGAGATGGGCTGGACCAGATTTAATCTTTGGTGAAATAGTTGATGTGGAGCCAGGTGAGTGTAGCTGCTCCAGGTCGCATTTCGCTGCGCGCACGCGTGTCGTAGCGAAGCGGTGGAGCGTGCTCTAGTGCTTGGGTGAACATTTCTTTGAGTTTGCAGCTCAGCCCATTGCAGGCTTTTTCCTGGCAACGAGTTCTGCTGTGCCTGCCACTGTGTGTGCTCAGCCGTGGGGTGAGCTCAAGCACCCCTTCCTGCCAGGTAAATCATTTACCTGAGATATCTCCGCTCTAGAGCAACGTTTTGCAGTCAAACGAAGCTGGTGAAGTCCGAGGGAGGTTTCCTTTACACCACAGCCTGGCCATCTGCTGTCAGCCGAATTGGCGCTGCTCGTGGTGATGGTAAATCTCGGAAGAGGAGCGAAGGGCAGAGGGCCAGTAGCTGATGAAACGGGGCCACCTGCTCCCTTCCCACCTTGTTTGCTCTTGTGAAATGGTGGCGGTTGCTGCTGCTGCTCTGGAGAACCTCGTTTGCTCTCAAAAGTGTGAGAACGTGGCACGTAAAGGGAATATGCCTCTCGTGTGCACACAGATGTGTGCACGATACGGGCACAACCGGCTTACTTGGAGCAGTAGTGGATAAACAATTCAGTTGACCAGCTTAATTTCTTCGTTTTCCTAGAACTTGGTCTAATCCTCAGTATTTCTCTTTACCTTAAATCCTGCTTGCTTTGGGGGAGGGAGCACCGGTGGCAGTGTGATGCATGATTCCTTTGTTTAGATTGGGAATTCCTCCCGTAGAGGAGCTCCTCAGGGAGAGGAGAGCTCTGTGTGCCATTTATTGTTGTGCCAGTAATGCTCTAGGCACAGTGTTCGCCGGCCCCGGTATAAACTGGGAGCCCTGTTTTATAACAAATCCTACCAGCAGTACATCCTGTGGGACCCTGCAGAGCTCTGGATCACCTTAAAAAAGGTTATATTTTCTTTTCTAATGAAGAACTTGAGTTGGATTTAAATCTACTGTCTAGATGCTCTTAAGATGCTCGAGTGCGCACTCCTGAGCCGCTCGCTAGCTGTGACCGCAGTGAACAGGCAGTTCATGTAGATCTGAGCGCTCACCAAGTGGCCTTTCAGTTTGCAAGGAGCAGCTTCTGCCTTGGAGCCCACAAACACATGCCTAAAATGAATATAATTCCTCTCCTTATTCCTACAACCAGCAGCCGAATACCAAGAAATCCTGACTTATTGAAATAATTCTCAATCTCTGATTGACTCCTATAAAGCGACTTAAACCAGTTGTAACGGGGAGAGTTCTTTAAATACTTGCAATCCAGGCTTGGCACGGGGCAAACTGTTCTTATAGTGAAGAATTTAAGAAATTTCCATTACTTCCTATGGGATTTCAGAGGTCAGTTTGGGGCTGTGTAGGAAGGAAAAGGTTAGAAGCTAAGCCAGGGCTTTACAGCAGTAGTCTGGTGTCGATGGTGGTATTTCCATACGCAGAAGAGTTTGTTTTGGGATTTTTTTTTTTATTCTTTATTTCTGCTCCTTATAAAAAGATTGCTCTGGCCTAGGTTCAAATCGTTCTGCCCCAGAAGAACATTTTCAAGGCACTTGCCATGTCCCTCTTTTCATGTCTGATGACTCTATTGTCCTTAAGTTTCTCTTGCTATTTGAACTCTCAGATATTTCTTTTTTTGGGGGGTGGGGGGAGTCTGAAGAGGTAATAAATAGCATCCTTTGCTGTCGTGCAGAGCGCGTGTGGCAGCTTGCAGTAGTGCTCCCTGTGGATAATTCCACCTGGGAAATAATGGCTTGGAATACAGGAGCTGCTGCTCTCTGCACTAGGGTGCTGGCAGATGGAGTTGGGGGATCATCTGGTGAGCCAAGCGCGGCGGCTGACGTGCTGCCTGTTGTTAAATTGCCGCTTTGATGCGACGTTTTCATTGCCTGGGTCTCTTCACCACGAAATCTGCAGTCTGCTGTCGGTCAGCACGTTGCGATGAAGCAGCGTGGTTCTGTTTGCTTGTTTTTCTTAATTGCAAGAAGCTTAAATGCAAGTTGCCAACCCCTCGCAACCAAAAATTGTGGCTTCTTTGCTCGGTGGTTTTCTCCTTAAAGCCCTTTGGACTCGTGTTTCTGTCTGACACGGTGTGTTTTTCAACCGTAGCAAAGGTAGCAGTTATTGTGGTGGGTCAGCACTGAACACCTGAGCCTCTTCCATCCACAGCCTGGGCTATTAAAATGTGTTAATTTAATGACATGGGAAATGGAGTGGGAGCTTCAGGGCATGTTTCAGGGGAACTGCCCGTCCCCAGTGCAGGAGCTGTGACTTGCAGCCACCAGACCTTCCCCAGCCTGTGTCTGTGAATCAAACGTGCTCATCTGAGCCCAAGGAAGAATCATAGAATCATTCAGGTTGCAAAAGGCCCTTGGGCTCATTGAATCCAAGCAGAAGCCACCAGATACTCTGGATTTAAGGTGAAAATACCTCACTTCCTTCCAAATAAGGAGCTTTTCACAGCAGTCTCAACACCGAGACGAGGGGAAGGGCTGCCCTATTCTGCATGTTTTAGCAGAGCTGAGTGTTGTAGGTTTATAGAGGAGAAGGGGTAAGAAGCTGTGAGAAATGCATTATTTTTTTCTAGAAAATTGGGTTTGTTTGGCTCTCGTTTAGCACAAGAATCCTTAAGTGTGTGAGTGTTCCTCGCTGGGTCAGTACTGGTGATGGCTTCAGCATGAGGATGAAGGTGTCCCAACCAGGGTGTGCATCCGTCCAGGGTGTTACTTGCTGATGAAGAGGTAGGACAGTCGCTCTTAAAGTGAGCAGAATAACATGGTGATGGCTTAATTCTCTTCGGGAGGCAAAGGGAGAGAGGCCTGGGTGCCATGTGTCTGTTTGGGCTGTGTAAATATTTGCCAGGGATTTGTTCCCCCCAAGCTGGTCAGGCTGGTGTGATGGCAGGAGCCTTGCCAGAGCCCTGTGGAAGTGCTGAGAAGCTGGGCAATGCTTTGCTGCAGCGCAGGTAGCCGGGGGAGCAGGACAGCTCTGGGTGACAAAAATAACTGGTTATAATTTGGCCATAGGTGAGGAAAAGCTGTTCCGTGCACGGTTTCAGAGCGGCGGGCAGGTCAGTCTGTCCTGTCCTCATCTTGCACCTTCATCAGCCTGTCTGCGGGGTTTTCTTGTTGACCAAGCACTCACTGTCTCAGTTTTCTCTTTCTTGGCTCAGCACCCATCACCTGGGCCGTTATCAGTTCGGTTCCTAATGGCCTTACGTTTAATAAAATAAAGATAATGCCAACACAGCCCCTGCATCCTCCTTTCAGAGCTGGGCCACAACTTTCTCTGGGAGACGGCGAACTGTATTTAAAATCTAGGTCACGGAGGGAGGCGGGAGCAGCCCGCTGCCGCTCGGTGTTACTGGAAGGCAGGGCCCCGGTAACGCATCGCGGGTCCTTCCCTCGCCCCCCGCCCCTCGCCGCCATCGGCTTAGCGCCGGAGCGGCGCAGAGGGCCGCCGGTAATCCTCTCTGTTCAGCCTCCCCGGTTCCCGGGGGTGTTTTTCCGCCATGGAGAGAAAAGCGGCCGAGGTGGGGCAGGGCCGCGGTCCCTCGGGGCTCTCGGCGCCCGCGGGCGGCTCTGAGGGAAGGAAACGTCGCGGGGGGAGTGGAAGGCGGGGGGGGGAGAAGAAGCGCTGAAGGGGCGCGCGCGCCCGCTGCTCCCACCCTCCCCGCCGGCCGCCGTTTCCCCTCCGCCAATAGGAGTGCGGAGCTGGCGCCCCGCCCCCTGCTCTCGGCCAATGGGAACTTACTACAGTGTTGTGGGTGGGGGCGGGGCTGAAGGGGGAGAGAAGGGGGGGCAGAGCGGCAGGGCGGGCGGCGGCGGCGGCTACCGGGCGGAGCGGGAGCAAGAGCAGGGTCGGTGCGGAGCGGCGTGGAGCGAAGCGGTGGGACGCCTAACGGCTCGGCGTGACCCCAGGGTGCTGCACCGGCGGGGAGGGGTGGCTTCTGCGCAGCCCGGCGTGAGGGCGGCGGGCGCCACGCGCGGGGGCGGCCGCGCGCGCGCTCTCGGCGGGCGGGTAAGTGGGCGCGGGAGCGCGGGTGTGTGTGTACGTGTGCACGGCCGGTGTGTGTGTGTGTGCGCACCCCGTGCGTGCAGCGCGTGTGCGTGCACGGCGCGTGTGTGTGCACGCACGGGCCGTGCAGGCGGCGTGTGATCGCGGTGCGGGGCTCTGTGCGTGTGCAAACGGGGTGTCGGTGCCCGCCCGCGCCCTCTGCGCTCTCTGAGGGTGTGTGTATGGTGGTGTGTTTGTGTACAGTGTGCGTACGGTGTGACTAACTCTCTGTTTGTGCACTGTGTGCCCGTGCGTGCACAACCCTGTGCGTGCCCGGTGCGCCTGTGCAAGCCGCACGGTGTGTGCGTGTGCACGGTCCCTGTGCAAGGTGTCTCTGTGCACGGGGGAGCGTGTGTGCGCGCAGGGTCTGCGTGCAGCGTGTCTCTGGGCGTGTGAAAGGGTCTGTGTGCGTGGGGTTGGAGTGTGCAAGCTTGGTCTGTACAGCCACCCTCTGTGTGTGTGTGTGTGCGGGATGCGTGTCTCTCTGCGTGTGTGTGTGCAGCCTGGGTGCATGGTGTGTGTGCACACAGCGTATCTGCGTGCGCACGGTGTATCCGCGCGTGCTCCCCGTGAGGGTGCGTGTGTCAAGGAGAGCTGCACCCCCAAAGGCTGAGCCTCAGCCCGGGGTGGGGGGGACACGGACAGGTTCCGCAGGAGGCGAGAGGTGGGGGAGGGACAGCAGGATGGGGATGGGTGGGGGACACAACCTTGGGGACCTGACACCCGGT
>VXBJ01005696.1:9450-27624 GCA_013400055.1 Nycticryphes semicollaris
TTTTTCTCTTCCTGCTTTCTCTCTTCCCTCTCTCTCTCTTCCCTCTCTCTCTCTTCCCTCTCTCTCTCTTCCCTCTCTCTCTCTTCCCGCTCTCTCTCTTCCCGCTCTCTCTCTTCCCGCTCTCTCTCTTCCCGCTCTCTCTCTTCCCGCTCGCTCTCTTCCCGCTCTCTTCCCGCTCTCTTCCCTCTCTCTTCCCTCTCTCTTCCCTCTCTCTTCCCTCTCTCTTCCCTCTCTCTTCCCTCTCCAGACAAAGTGAATTGCTCTCAAATAGGCATTAAAACTAATGGGGAAAGAATCTTCTCGTAGGATAGTGAATTGAGTTACTTCAGTTCACCATTGGACTAATCCCTTTGTGTGTGTGTAGTGTTGCCTGGCTCCTCCAAATGCTTTGCCTGAGCTTGACCCGTGATTGGAAAAAAAAATTAAACTCTATAGAATTTGGAGGGGGGAGATGTCTGTGACCTGTTTGTGTAGAGAGAGACTCTTCTGTGCACGTGAGAAGACCCTGCACTAATCTCCTGCTGCCACCCACAGCCCTGGGTCTCCGTTTGACAGAGGGATCAGCTCTTCCAAGAACCACAGATGCTTTTCACATATTTAACAACTCTGGGATGTTGACTGCAGGTCTTAAACACATGAAAGTCTAGAGCTGAGTTGTGTGTCTACACATGCGTGTATCAACACGTACCTTGGCTTCTGCTTCTTCCATTGTGGCTTCTTACTTTTCTAAGCTCAGTCACCTTCCTTCTAGAACGCCAAGGGTCACAGAATCACATAATCTCAGGGACTGGAAGGGACTTTGAAAGATCATCCAGTCCAATCCTGACCCCACTGAATAAAATGCTCCAAAACGCTTTTGAAGTACATCCTAGTGTCAAGTGCTTACAGTTTAAGAAAGTGGTGGGTGGCTTCTTTTTTTCTTTTTTTTTTTTTTTTTTTTTTTTTTTTAATGTGTGTCTGAACATCGTGTTCAATGGAAAAGCGCAAGGAAAAGGTTGCAAATACTTTCATCAGTGAGAGGGATAAAACTCTGGAGCGCGAAGATACTGGTGTTTGGTAAAACACAGTTAAATGATTAAAATGTGAGTTTTTCTTTCCTGTGGGAAAATGCTATTTGGTGTAATAAGCATTTTAAGAATTAGGAGTTGTCTGGAGGTAAATTTAATATCTTCTGAATCTCTGTGGCCACTCTGTGGTGTCTCTCCTCTCCAACCTGACTGTGGACTGGAGAGAATCTGGTGACACTTCCACAGAGACCTGAATTCCTGTCTTTAAAAGAAGATAATCACTGTATATATAGGAATTGGCACAATTTCCTGACGTCTCCTATTAACTGTAGTAAATACCGTAGTGTTGCTGTTGGGTCTTATATATTATTTCTACTTATTTCAGAAAGATTAGATGGAAATGGTGGGCTGGGCCACTTGTTTTCAGTCCTTCCTTCCTAGAAAAAAAAATCACATTTGCTTTGTGGTTTTGTTGGAGGTTTTTTTGTGTGATTGTATTAATGGCTGAATACATTGTGGTAGAGGTGTGGGTTTGAGTCTACCTGTCTGGAACACCTGGTCTTTTTACAGATGTATTAGCAGCATGGTGAAAAGGTCTTCCCCAAGCAGGCAATAATCCACTAGTCCATGGTCAGCAGTGTGTAGCCCACGTGAAACAGATGAATGGAGTCTCTCATGTCAGACTTGGAGGAAATTCTGATCTTCCACTGTTTGGTTTCCATACCAACCCATGCCACGAGTCTGAAACGCCTGGGTTTTTGCAGAGTGGAAAACCTGGCAGCTTGAGTAGAAAAAGTAAGCAGAAAATGAAGTGAGATCTTCATGGTGAAGGTCTCAAGAGATGTGATCACAGAATACCAGGGATTGGAAGGGGACCTTGAAAGGTCATCGAGTCCAGTCCCCCTGCCGGAGCAGGAACACCCAGAGCAGGTCACACAGGAACGTGTCCAGGCGGGTTTGGAATGTCTCCAGGGAAGGAGAGTCCAGAGTGATGCCACCAGAAAGGTAGGACAGCAAAACTTGGTTGGTAACGTGTGGTGAAACCCAAGTTTGATGCATAGAATGCTTTTTAGGGAAGAGTGAAAGGCTCTGCTAGTCCAAGTCCAACCGGCCAAGTTTTGCTTCAGCCTTAACGAGGGACTTGAGAGGAAATGACCAGAAAAGAGCACAGAAGGGTGTTGCATACATCTGTGAGAGAACCTCATCCTTATGTGCTATTAATAAAGATTGACCAAAAAACCTGTATCCTGTAAGCAACATCTTAAATAGCTGAATCTGGTTGTTTATTAGAAGAAGATGTTAAAAGGAAAACATTCTTTTTCCTTTTTTCCTCTTTTTTCCCCTCCTGCCTATGAATTTTCCTACCATGCTTTGCTTTGCCAATCAGAGCTCCCACTAAGGGCTGTTTGTATGAAGTGGCTCCCAAGAGAAAACTTGTGATCCCACCAATGAACAAACTACCCCTTCTCACAGACTTTGCACCAGAAAACAACATCTGAGGTCCTTCGTTTCTGTTTCTGACTTTGAGAGAATAAAAATAGTACCTGAGGAATAGGAAAGAAAAGATAAAGTAAAATTAAGTATTTTGAAAACAAAGCTACAAATACTCTACAATGTTTAATATTCCCTTTCATTTTTTTTCCTAGGTATTTATTTGTAAATGTGTGCTTCAAAAGGAGGCAGCAAGGGTTTATATTTCATTTTGTAGACATGGCATTTATGGGTAATTCACAAACATCATGTTGTGGTTTACATTTCCATAAAACATAAAAATATGATTCAGAAAAAAACCTCAGAATACGAACAGGAAATTATAATTCAGAACCTCAAGGAATGTATAACCAGTGGGCAGTTCTCTTCTGTGATCTGTTGGATCCTAATGGCTTAAGTGTCGGACAGTTTTTGAAGCAGGGGAAGAGTTTTGGGGCTATAAGCCCCCTGATTTATTGAAATCAGCTGTGAAACTCCTTCCTGTTTTATTGGAGACTGTCTCCTTCTGTAACTCAGATCGGTGTTTCGGGATTCTAGCACTTTGTGTTTCTCCCCACTGTGCCAGGCTTTCTTATGAAATGCTGGAGCTGCAAGAATTAAATTATAGTAGCAGCTTCTGAGTAGCAGCCAAAATACTCTCTGCAGTCACAGAAGGTTTTTGATGCACCTGGCTTCTTCAAGTGTTTAAAAACACCTACTCTTGCTCAGCTTTTAAATTAACGGTAGCAGAAGTAGTCTGAGAGGTTGGGAGGCTGCTTCTGGTGTCTGGGTAAGCGTATCTAATGTTGTTAATGACAGCTTGTTTCTGATAACTTTCTGAAAGAAAGACTGTTGAAAGAGGGGAAACCTTACAATCACAGAATTGCCTGTGTTGGAAGGGACCTTTCAGATCCTCGAGTCCAACCATCAACCCAACACTGACAAAACCCATCACTAACCCATGTCCCTCAGCACCACGTCTGCCCGGCTCTTAAATCCCTCCAGGGATGGGGACTCCACCCCTGCCCTGGGTCAGCCCATTCCAAGGCTTCAGAACCTTTTTGGTGGAGAAATTTTTCCTAATATCATAGAATGGTTAAAGTTGGAAGGAACCTTCAAGATTATCAAGTTCCAACCCACCTGCCATGGCCAGGGCCAACTCCCACCAGACCAGGTTGTTCCAAGCCCCATCCAGCCTGGCCTTCAACACTTCCAGGGATGGAGCGTCCACAACTTCTCTGGACAACCTATTCCCATGCCTCACCATCCCCACAGGAAAGAAGGTCTTTCTGGTGTCTAATCTAAATCTCCCCTCTTCTAATTTAAAACCATTCCCCCTTGTCCTGTCACTCCGCTCCCTGACGCAGAGTCCCTCCCCAGCTCTCCTGTAGCTCCCTTCAGCCTTCTCTTCTCCAGGCTGAACGGCCCTAGTTCCCTGAGCCAGTCTTCATAAGAGAGGTTCTCTTATCCCAGAGATCATCTTCATGGCCCTCTGCTGGACCTGTTCCACCAGGTCCATGTCCTTCCTGTGCTGAGGACTCCAGAGCTGGACACAGAGCTCCAGGTGGAGTCTCACCAGAGCAGAGCAGAGGGACAGAATCACCTCCCATGACCTGCTGGCCATGCTGCTTTTGATGCTTTCATTATTTTCGGGTCTTAGCTCTTTACATGCAGCACCGTGTTCATTAAAGAAATACTGTTGTGAAAGACAGACTTTGCTTTCCAAAAATCTTCTTTATTTCATTGGTCAAGGTTTCTGTAATCGGCACTGTAAGTGTTGTAAAGTAGATAGATGACATTATCCTTGTTTCTTAAAGCTTCATCCTGGGGCATCTCTGGAGGTGCACGTGCTCCACACTAACCTTTATTTTCATTCAGCTGGAAAACAGAATATGTTTAAAACCAGATTTAGTTAAATACTATTTTCCTTCTTTTAATTAGAGGCTGCCAGCATCTCAGTTTAGCTTTTGTGATCCTGCTAGCCATAGGAAAATAAACAGCCTTGAGCTCTGCGACGTTTTAGAGAGAGAGGGGAAAAAACCAAGCACAAACCAGCTCCTCCTGATTATTTGCCATTTCGTGAATAACTTCAGTATGAGCAGGGAGTGTTTGTCTTTTACTCCAGAACAACCAATGCACGTGTGTACAAAGCCCAAGAGCAAATGGTTCATCATCTCTTCCAGGGTCTGACGTTATTTAACCAAATGAGCAGGAAGCAGTTCTAGTGAAACTCAGTTTTTTCCTCATAGAGTTGCAACTTTGGCTGCTCAGGTTCTGTTTTAGGAATGCAGAAGTGTCTTTCATAGAACCATTCATGATGGAAGAGCCCCTTGGGATCATCGAGTCCAACCATCAGCCTCTACGAAGTTCTTCCCTACACCACATCCCCCAACACCACATCTCAACCACTCTCAAACACACTCAACCCCCTCCCTGGGCAGCCCATTCCAGGGTCTGACCACTCTTGCTGGGGAAAATTCTTTCCTAACGTTCAGCCTAAACCTACCCTGGTGCAGTTTGAAGCCATTCCCTCTTGTTCTATCGCTAATTTCCTGTGAGAAGAGACCAGCACCAACCTCTCTACAGTGTCCTTTCAAGGAGTTTTAGAGAGTGATGAGGTCTCCTCTCAGCCTCCTCTTCCTCCAACGAAACAGTCCCAGCTCCTTCAATCGTTCTGCAGAAGTTTTATTCTCCAGGCCCTTCCCCAGCTCCGTTGCCCTCCTCTGCACTCACTCCAGCACCTTGAGATCTCTCTTGTGTTGAGGTGTCCCGAACTGGACGCCATACTCAGGGTCATCAGAGCGTTCAGACAAATCACTTGTATTATGATGCTCAGTAACGTCTTCCTGAAAAGGTCTGACAGTCACTGAAAGAACGGACTTTTGCTCACTTAAATATTTCAAGGCTGTTTTTTTTTAAAAGAGTTTCCCACAGAGGGGAAATTTTTGGATTCCTCTCACTTACGTGGAAGAGGAGCAGCTCACGCCAACAGAAGTGCCACAGTGCTGCAAAACGATTGAGGGAGAACTGGGGCTTTGTGCTCAGTAATCTATATATGCTGGATTGTTTTTTGAGGGTTATGCTTGAGTTGTGTAAAGCCAACCATTTCTGTGGTAAACGCAGCCCGTTTGGAAGATGATGCCACTGATTTAATCAACTTAATAGCAGAAATACTCTGACATTCAGTCTGAAAGAGACTGAAGTTGATCATCCTCTTACTAGACTGATTATCCTAATAGTGATAAAAAGAGGTTTAGATATTGAATAGTTTTGATTGGCTTGAAATAGTTTGGAACAGTGACATTAATGTAACATAACTACCGGTTTTCCTTCCTTGCTGCTTGTTGGTCTCAGCAGATAAACGTGGCAAGGAGATGGGAGAAAAGAATCATCTGTTTCTTGGACATTGGTACGATTCTGAACGCTCGTGTCGGGGAATTTACTGTGTCTGAGAAAGGTAAGAGTCTCTCCTGAACATATCCCAGGTTATAGTAAGCCCAGATAAATTCTGTTCTTTAACTTTTCATAAAATAATGGGCGAGAAAGATTACCAAAGGCCAGAGGACATAAGCAATAGCAGAAATCCAATGATCTAAAAATCAGGATGACACAGGGTTTTCACTCCCTTCTCTCTTAAAATACACAAGTGTGGCAGCTGGGCTCAGCTGTTCTCTCTGAAGGTTCTCCTTGCATTTCTGGCTGTTTGATGTGAGCAGCCTAGAAAAGTTATAAATAATGGCATCTTTCACCTCCATGTAAATGAAAAAGGAGAAGGTGAGGCTCTGTGTTACATGGAGAAGGAAGGAAAGAATTACAGGTGATTAGAGGAAGGTTTAAGGGATTCTGGAGATCTCATTAGCCTCCATGTGATCACCTGGCTTTATGTGTAGGTCCTCTTTCTCAAGGAGAATGCCATGATGAAGGGATGTGTAGCAAGAGCCAGAACAATCCTCACTCTCCATACAGACTAGGGGATGAGGTAGTAGAAAGCAGCCCTGAGGAAAGGGACCTGGGTGCTGATGGAGGAGAAGCTGGACATGAGCAGGCAGGGTGCGCTTGCAGCCCAGAAGGCCAGTCACATCCTGGGCCCCATCAAAAGATGCCTTGTCAGCAGATCCAGAGGGATGATTCTGCCACTTTGCTCTGGTGAGATCTCACCTGGAGTCCTGTGTGCAGGTCTGGAGCCCTCAAGATAGGAAGGATGTGGACCTGATGGAGTGGGTCCAGAGGAGGGCCACAAAAATGATCAGGGGGTTGGAGCACCTTTGCTACGGGGAGAGGCTGAGGGAGCTGAGGTTGTTCAGCCTGGAGAAGAGGAGGCTCCAGGGAGACCTAAGAGCAGCCTCCCAGTACCTGAAGGGGCTACAGGAAGGCTGGGGAGGGTCTGTTTACAAAGGCCTGCAGTGACAGGATGAGGGGCAATGGCTTCAAGCTGGAGAAGAGCAGATTTAGGTTGGATATTAGGAATAGGTTCTTTACTCTGAGGGTGGTGGAACACTGGAAGAGGTTGCCCAGGGAGGTGGTTGAGGCCCCTTCCCTGGAGATATTGAAGGGGAGGCTGGAGGAGGCCCTGGGCAACCTGGTCTAGTTGGGGGTGTCCCTGCTGACTGCGGGGAGGTGGGACTAGATGACCCTAGAGGTCCCTTCCAGCCTAGACCATTCTATGATTCCATAAGCGCTGAAGGAGGCAGCTGGAACTACATTTTGTTCAAGGTTGGTAAAACTGAGGGTGGTGAAACTAGAGCTGTGTAACCAGGGACATTGAAAACAAACCCCTGTTGTTTGGTTTTGTCTGAGATTTCCACAGAGCATCCAAAACAACTGACGCTTATCCATCGAGCCCTGAATGAAAGAGGTTGTTGCATTCGTAGCCACTTGATTTTTACAGTGGCCGTTCGATGCTCAAAATACAGGTGTAGTCGGCTGTTCTACAGCAGTAAATTTCAAAATATTTTTTCTTCAGAGAGACAGTAGAGACAATGCCTTAGGTGTCCTTGGTGCAGTTGTCGTACGGTGAACATTACACACTTAAGTCTCTGTTGAAGGACTCCTGTTTTGAAGTTTCGTTGCTTATAATCTTTGTTTGACACCCTCCCTGGAACTATTGTGGAAGGAGATCTAAGAATTTTCACCCTTTTAACCATACTGAAGGTGGAAATAGACTGAGAGGTATGTTTTATGTGGATTCGCGCGACCTGTTTCAGGATTAGAGCCGCTTTATTAAGCCAAGACCATTAAATACACTCTTCCCAGTGGCAATAAGCAGACTTTCCAATAAACCTGTGTAACCTAGTTTACTTCATAGCTCAGCGTGTGACGCTTGAGATCTCATGAGGAGAGATGTGCCACTTTCTTTGCTATTTCGGGAAGCAGCAACTGGAGCATTTAGCAGTTTGTAACACAAACACGCTAACATTTATGCCGCTCCTTAAAATGATTCACTTATCCACATTAATGGCGTGGGTGGCCTACTTAAACGGGCTTTTGCCTCTGCTTCTCTCTGGTTTTAATGTGCCTTCTTCCATTCTGCTTCTTGGCCCCTCTTCATCTGCTACGCTTGTTTTCTTTTAAGTTTTTTCTCTCTTAGGGCTGTGCGCTTACATTGTGTTGTCTGCTGTATGTCTCTGATCTCATAGGGAATCAAACGGACAGCACAGAAAGGCTGTCTTGGGTGAAAAGCCTGCGTTTATAGGTCCCGAGGGATTTCTAGGATATTTGGCTGCTTATACTAGCGCTAGAATAAGTATTAAATATTGAGCAGTCAAGTAAACGAGGCTTCTGTTACTTGCCGCCATAGCTGTCTAGTTGTTTGACTACAGCCTAAACTGATAGTGGCTGACAGCCACAAAGATGCTGAAGGGAGTGGAGCATCTCCCAGAGGAGGAAAGGCTGAGGGAGCTGGGTCTCTTGAGCTTGGAGAAGAGGAGACTGAGGGGTGACCTCATAAATGTTTCTAAATGTGGAAAGGGTGAGTGTGAGGAGGATGGAGCCAGGCTCTTCTCAGTGACAGGCAATGACAGGACAAGGGGCAATGATAGGACAAGGGGCAATGAGTGCAAGCTGGAGCATAAGAGGTTCCTCCTAAATATGAGAAAAATCTTCTTCATGGTGAGGGTGAGGGACCACTGGAAGGGGCTGCCCAGAGAGGTTGTGGAGTCTCCTTCTGTGGAGAAATTCAGAACCTACCTGGACGTGTTCCTGTGTGACCTGCTCTGGGTGTTCCTGCTCCAGCAGGGGGATTGGACTGGATGATCTTTCCCTTGAAAGATCCCTTCCAATCCCTGAGATTCTGTGACTTCACAAGAGGCTTACTTCTCCGACTGGCTGGAGCTGCAAAATCATTCCAGTTCCTCGGCAGAAGGATGATTCAAGTACCAACCTTATAAATCTACTAAATGAACTGGTGAGACCGGGGAACTGAGTACAAGAATAGACTACTGATAAAGTATGTAAGAACACTGTTGGTCTTTCATTAATCTGGTGACAAGCGACTTTTCAGTGACCTTTTTCTCAGTGTTAAGAGTTGGTCATGTCCGGACCCAGGCTGAATACTGCTCGGTATTGTTATCTATGACAAAACTCTTCGGCATTTGAACATAACGCGTGGGTCAGAGCCAACAACAGTGAGTCAGAACATAAGCAAGGATGAGTTCAGCTATTAAAAGGTAGTTCCCTAGCATAATTGTATTATTCATGAAGTTTTCTGAATGTTGGTTTTTACCCCCAAAATATTGGTGCAAACCAACACTTTCAGGAGAGCTGGATACTAGATGCGGGGTTACTTTTCCCACTGCCTATTTTTTAAAAGTTGATAAAAGTTTGTTTGGGACTTAGCCCAGCAAGTTTAAGCTGCCTACAAGCTGGGTGTCTAGTTGCAGGTAGCTTAGAGACAACTATTTCCCTGGGGATGAATCTACAGTTGTCTATTGATTGCTTAGGTTAGATGCTGGACTCCAGGCCGCTGCTTCTAGGTCATAGAATTGTAGAATCATAGAATAGTCCAGGTCCCCATAGAAGGGACCTCCAAAGGTCATCTAGTCCCACCTCCCCGCAGTCAGCAGGGACTCCCCCAACTAGACCAGGTTGCCCAGGGCCACCTCCAGCCTCCCCTTGAATATCTCCAGGGAAGGGGCCTCAACCACCTCCCTGGGCAACCTCTTCCAGTGTTCCACCACCCTCAGGAGTAAAGAACTTACTCCTAATTTCCAACCTAAATCTTCTGTTTCCCAGCTTGAAGCCATTGTCTCTTGTCCTGTCACTGCAGGCCTTTGTAAACAGACTCTCCCCAGCCTTCCTGTAGCCCCCTTCAGGTTCTGGAAGGCTGTTCTTAGGTCTCCCCGGAGCCAGGCTGAATGGTTAAGAGTTGAAAGGGACCCTAAAAATAACTCCAAACTCCCTGCCCTGGGCAGGGACACCTCCCACCACACCAGGTTGCTCCAAGCCCCCTCCAACCTGGCCTTGAACCCCTCCAGGGATGGGGCTTCCACAGCTTCTCGGGGCAACCTGGGCCAGGCTCTCACCACCCTCACACCAAATAAGTTCTTCCCCACATCTCAGCTCCATCTCCCCTCTTTCAATTTAAAACCATTTCCCCTTGTCCCTTCACTAGATGATTATACTTAGCTAAGAAGGCTTATACATTACAAGTTATTTTCATTTTTTTATTTAAGAGCAATACTTCAGTAAGTCTGGGGAAAATAACTTGCAGGAACGGCGTTGCTGGAAACGATTTTCTGCTGTTAAGAAACTCATGCTTGCGTTGGCCCTCTGTCCTGTTTGGTGTTTCTAATGTGAGATGGAGCTTGTCTGGCATCTTTCCAGAGATGCTGAGAAGGGGGGACAGAAAAGTTACTTGAAGTAAAATATGATGGACTATTAACAATTGCTTTGCAATACAGAGCCCGGGTACGTTTTGGGCAATCACATCAGATGGTGGTATCGCTCTGCTGGCTTTTTCTTCCACTTCACTCTTCGAAAGTCTTCTCTATCTCGCCTGCCCTGTGGGAACAGGGTGTGCTGCTTTTCTTCAGTCTCTTCTTGGAGGGGGGGGTGAGATAAGGGTTGGGCTGAAGTTTTTGAGGCTTTTCGAAGGGTTTTGGAGCTGTTAAATGGCACCTTTGATTAGGAAATTTTGAGAGAGGCCTAATCATAGAATGGCTTGGGTTGGAAGAGATCTTAAGGCTCATCTAGTTCCAATCCCCCTGTCAGATGCTCTCTGTCCTGTGTTTTTCAGCTGTGAGAAATAATGGGCATGTGAACGTGGCTTTGCTTGTCTTGAGCACTGAGGCACGTGCAAATTGAAGCTGCGACAAGCTGACGTGAAGCCAAAGCACACACGTACCTGTGCAAAGATACAGTGTAGAGATAACGAGCTGCAGTAGCCTTGTTTTTGCTGTTTGTGGCATGCTCTCTGTGGTCCTCCAGAGCAATGGCTTTTACATCCCGTAGCAGTCAGCATCGAGTCTCGGCAATGACGTTATTGTCCAAATGATTCTTACTGAGCTGCTGAGATGTGACAACAGCCTCCTTGAGAATGTTGGGGTTTTTGTCATCGTTTCTTTCAAGCTTGCCCCCAGGAAATATTGAGAGCTCCTGAAAGAGACTGGTGTTTTCATAAAACTGAGGCCACTTCAAAAAAACAGTGATACAAATGTGCCCTGGTGGCCAAGAAGGCCAATGGCATCCTGGGGGGCATGAAGAAGAGTGTGAGCAGCAGGTGGAGGGAGGTCATCCTCCCCCTCTGCTCTGCTCTGCCCTGGGGAGGCCCCAGCTGGAGCACTGGGACCAGTTCTGGGCTCCCCAGTTCCAGAAGGACAGGGAAGTGCTGGAGAGGGGACGGCAGAGGAGCCCCAAGATGGTGAGGGGCCTGGAGCATCTCTGTGGTGAGGAAAGGCTGAGGGACTTGGGTGTGTTTAGTCTGGAGAAGAGAAGGCTGAGGGGGGATGTGCTCAAGGCCTAGAAATCCTTGAAGGGTGGGTGTCAGGAGGATGGGGCCAGGCTTTTCTCAGTGGTGCCCAGGGACAGGACAAGAGGGACCGGGCACAAAGTGGACCCTGGGAAGTTCCATCTGCACCCGAGGAGGAACTTGTTTGCTGTGAGGGTGTCAGAGTCCTGGCAGAGGCTGCCCAGAGAGGTGGAGGAGTCTCCTTCTCTGGAGACATTCCAACCCATGGGGACATGTTCCTGTGAGACCTGCTGTGGGTGCCCCTGCTGTGGCAGGGGGTTGGAGGAAATGATCTCCAGAGGTCCCTTCCAACCTCATATCCTTTGACTCTGTGGAAGTGGTTAGGGACAATTAGTCTTCCAAGCAGAAGCTTCTTCAGGGGAATGCATATTAAATGGATGTAAGAGGCAAAACAATGAGTCGAGGAGAGGCTTGATGAGTAAATGGAATACTACTGGTTTGTATGTGGAGTGGGGAGAGGAAAGAAACAAAGAGATGATCTAGTTATGTTGAAATGCAGGACTAAGACAGAAATGCAACATGTTACTCCCTGTAGCCAGACTTTTAAAGAGGCTGGATGCCCTCCAATAATTTAAATGAATCTTTAGCATGACTCATGACCAGGCTGATCTTTGCCAGCTTCACTGCAGGGAATTCCTGCCATGTGAAGGTGACACTTTGTGGCCTGTATATTTTTTGATGTTACATGTCTTCTTGCCAACTAATCATTTTAATAGAAAATGCTAGTACTTTAATATCAGTTCTTATGCTTTATTTAAGATTAGAGCAATCGGCAAAATGATTGAGGGATAAAACGGAAAAGTACTGACTTTGTACAATTTTTTCAATTGTTATTATTAATCAGAAACTCTTTCCATGACCCACTCCAGTGGGAGAGAACAGCTAAAATCCATCAGCTATAATACATAATATTTTTTTTTTGTTCCTTAGCAAATAAGATTCTCAAATAGCAACATCCCTGATTCGTTAGTGAGGGCTAAAATACTTTCTATCTTTTTGGGCAACAGAGTAATTTCCCAAACAGCACAAAGAGACATCTGGAATGAGTTAATCCACGTTCCTGAAGCTGTGTCCATACCCTTCTTTTGTAGGCAGACTTAAATTTAGAGGTAGCCATGTTCATGCAGGTCATCTTACCTTTGGTAAGGAATATGGTAGCTATGAGTCCAGTGGAGGCTACAGTAATGATCAAGGAGCTGGAGCATCTCTTTGCTGAGGAGAGGCTGAGAGACCTGGGGCTGTTCAGCTGGAGAAAAGCAGACTGAGAGGACCTCATCAATGCTGAACAATGGCTAAAGGGTGGGTGACAAGAGGATGGGGTCAGGCCCTTCTCAGTGGTGCCTGGTGACAGGACAAGGGGACACAAGCTGGAACACAAGAAGTTTCATCTGAACATGCAGAAAAACGTCTTTCTTGTGAGGGTGTCAGAGCCCTGGCAGAGGCTGCCCAGAGAGGTGGGGGAGTCTCCTTCTCTGGAGACATTCCAACCCATGGGGACACGTTCCTGTGGGACCTGCTGTGGGTGCCCCTGCTGTGGCAGGGGGTTGGAGGAGATGCTCTCCAGAGGTCCCTTCCAAGCCCACAGCATTCTGGGATTCTGTGATTCTGTGTTACTGTAATATTTTGGTTGAGGCAATCAACACTTCTGAGAGTGAGCTTACTCAGGCAAGATGAATATCTCAACCATGTGGTTACACAACTTCTGTCCTGGAAGTGGTTTGCAATGACAACATGGTTTGCAGCCAGGATGAGTGTGGATACACCGCAGGTCACTTGCAAAGTGACCTTTCTTGGCCTGTGGTTGCCTCAGTTGATTCAGCTCCATTTACCATTATCATATCCACTTCCATTATCATAGAATGGTTAGCATTGGAAGGGAGCTTGAAGATCATTGAATTCCACCCACCCTGCCCTGGGCAGGAATGCCTCACACCACAGCAGGTTGCTCAAAGCCCCCACCAGCCTGGCCTTGAACTCCTACAGGGATGGAGGGTCAGCATGCTGGGATTTCAGTTTGCCGTTCTATATTTGAATTGCTTGATTGTTACAACCTCACAATATGTTCTCTCTAGAGTTACGTTTTATCATCATTCAGAAGTTGATAATTTATGCAGAAGAATTTTATGAGCTTCCTAACTTTAAGCCTATAAAACACAACCATTACTTTTAAATTTTGTGGTCTTTCTATAGCTATATTTTAATTTCTATTTGTGGTTTGAACAAGTAGTGGATTCTAGTTAAGTGTGTTCGTGTATATACGTATATATAAAGGTATCTTTACCTTTGTGTCAGCATCTGTAGTTACCTGAGCTGGATTTTTGGTATTTTGAGGTTTTTTAAGCATCACATTCACACAAAGGGAAATTGATTAGTACCTTGTTGTGCTTGGTAATGGATCCGTGGTTCAGGAATTTCCTTAAATTTCTAAGTCTAGGGTTTAATAGCATAAAAGTCTTGCCTGAAATTTCATGGAGTTTTGGGGCCGAAAAGAGGTTATCATGACGGATATGATTGTTGAGTTGAAGATATGAGTTGAGTCCTGCTCTTGGAATCCAGAAATCAGACTTGACTCGTAATCATAGAATCATAGAATGGTTAGAGTTGGAAAGGACCTTCAAGATCATCCAGTTCCAACCCCCCTGCCCTGGGCACCTGGACACCTCCCACTAGAGCAGGTCTTAACATTAAGCTTCAGATGCTACTCATACAACTGTAGCCAGTAAAGGAAAAACAATATTCTCAGTGCCATTGAAAGCTGAACACTCTTCTTCCAGTCCTGAGCAGAAAGAACACATTTAAAATACATAAGAATAAGTGGTGTGTTGGAAGGGAGAGGCATATATAGTTATCCTCTTTGGGTCACTCTTAACATTTAACACAAAAAAAAAATCTGCTGTTCCTCACTACACAGACAGGAACAAGCAAATTAAGAAGTTAGGTTTTGGGTTTTTTTTTTAATAAGCTTGCTCAAACATTGCAGTCGTTTCCTAGGTAAATCCAGAGCAAGCTTTTGTGCTTGACTATTTTTTTTTTTCCACCACTAAACTAATACATCTGTCTTTAAACATGTCTGATCTGCCATAAAGTTCCTATCTGGACACTGGAAGAATGGGTTTGAGATACGTGTGGTAAACGCTTCCATCTACGGACTCGGGTGTTCACACCCGAAGAAACAAACTGATAGAGAGAGGTTAAATTGTTTACTTGCAGGAAAAGCATAGAATCCTAGAATGGTCCAGGCTGGAAGGCACCTCTAGGGTCATCTAGTCCGACCTCCCCACAGTCAGCAGGGACACCCCCAACTAGACCAGGAACAGACTTTCTATTGAGGTATCATTTAGCCCTGAATTGGTGCTTAAAATGGCCTCTTTAAAGGGTCTTTCTAGATCTTAAGACCTAACGTAGATGCAAAAACAGGTCTGTGACTATCACTCAGTGCGTTAACCCAGTACATACGCTGGTATTGGAAGCACGGCAAGAGCACCACGCATCAGACTTGCTCCTTCCTTCTTCTTTGCTGGGATGTGTGTTTCTTCCCCTTGCCTGAAAAAGCAAAATCTCTCAAAAGCCACACTGGGTAATTTATCCCGTCGCCTTGAGAGGATAACGTGCTCTTTGGAAAGATTTGTGTATCTCTTGGTGGAGGGAACCCAAACGATTGCTTTGGTTAATGATTCCCTTCAGCTGCCCAGAGAGGATAGTTGATTCTTATTTTAAAAGCTGGGAGATGTTGTCCTATCCTAAGGCATTTTGATACGTCTCGGTAACATCCAACAGATGGAAAGGGTAAATCACCGAGAAATAAAGTACTGAGACTAAATTCCTGATTAAAAAAGTCCATAATTAAACTCCCACTGGCTTCCTTTGGGGTTATAATTTTTAATATGCTATTAAAAATATATTCCGGTTACTCATAAAAATATTTGGTATATTTATGAATATTTCCAATCAGTCTTTACACTAAGCATCTGTTTCTGAAACAAGCTGCTCAGAAGTTATTTAATACTCCTAAATAGAAAATCGAATTCCCTTTTCAGATGTAAGCTGTCTTTTCTCACAGGCTATTACAGAAAAAGCAGGGTTTATACTTATTTCAGTTCTCACAACACATGATGTCTGTTTATGTCTGCTATAATGACTGACATAATTCACTGTAAGCCACAAAATTTTGTGGGCCACTAAATTGTAGGACAACATTCATCCTCCCGTAGACGCTTGCATCCTCCCAGTGAAGGCCAGTGCAGACCAAGGCTGCAGCTTTAAAGAGTAGGGGAAACAAAATTAATGGGTTTAGGTCTGTATTTAGGAGCTGACACACACCTCGTTGGGAAAAAAAAAACCCAAACCCAGTTAAAAATAGGTTCAACAGCTTTAAAAACGTGGTGATGGATTTAGTTGTCTCACTATGGACTCGTGTGCCCAATTTTTAGGGTCCAAAGTTTACGGCTACTGGTCTTTGGCCGGTGGGAAGCGCTGTCCTTGACCGCCCGAGGGAAGCTGTTCTCGGCATCCTCTTGGAGATGTCTGTATTTTTCTTCTCAGTTTGCTATAATATTTTTCTTCGTTGTTCAAACTGTTCTGTATAAATGCCTGCCACAGAACAGATGGCTGCGCTTCAGTGGTAGATGAAGTGCTGCCGTATACATCTAATTTGTAACCTTAAATGAACAGAAGCTTTTTTTTTTTTTTTTTCTTTTTTAAACTGCTGATTTTGGTGAAAGCAGCTCAAATCACTTAACTTGCAGACTTTACGTAATGGTACCGTGGCTTGAACTAAATTGGAAAGTCCTTCCTACTGAAAAAAAGCCCCTAAGTAGCGTACCATTCGTGCAGCCTTCTGTTGTGTTGAGGGTTGGAGCTGTTTGAATAATCTCTCTTCTAACCTTTTGGCCTGATTTTTATTAGCCGGGCTTCTACATTCCACAGAAAGAAATCCCACAAATCGTCCCATTGTTGATGTGAAAAAACCCACATTACTGCATAAATCAAACAGCCTAACACCTGCAGAGAAGTTGCCTAAGTACCTCCTACTTTCTGAGAGTTGATGCTCAAACTAGTCGTGGCTCGTGTGGGACTGAAACATCATGGGGAGAGAAAAAGACTAATTTTCTTTAACCCTACGTATCTATTTTGGATAGCTCAAGTAAGTTGAGTTGAACCTGGCTTGTGGGCAGGACGAAGTAGATTGCCCGTAGAGCACCTTCAGGATCCTTTACACAACAAAATGATATAAACCTCAAAAAACTACCAGCAGATTAACTCTATACTGATGGTCTTTATGCAGGGTGGGGATTTTGCTTATTATACTGCTGTGAGCACAGATGATGTAAAAAGTTGAGGTTGTTGTAAGACTGTTGCACCCCCTGGATGACTTAGAAATGCAATGTGTGTTTGTCTGAAAGGGGTCAAATTTGGATACTTCTCTATTTGTTTGTGCTGGCTTAAGTCACGAGTAAATGATTAATTGCAAACTCTTTGTATTTACAAGCTCAGCTGGGTTCTGGAGTTGTTGCTTGTTTACCTGCGGGTCCGAATACAAGTGGTGTATGAAGTTGGTAAATCTCTAATTTTATTCTTGTGGTAAGAATCACGGGCTAGTGGGATTGACAGAAAAACGTTCTCATTCTGCAGATAAAACCACACCTCCCTCAGCCAGCTCAGATTTTCTTGGAGCTTTCTCGTGTTGGGAATCAAACGGGTTACAGCTTGCATTGCCCTTTATACGTGTTGGTACATGGACACAGAGCTACGTGTGTGGCTCCTATGGTGTTTTTTTCCTCCCTCTTTGAAGAAAGGTATGTTTTAATACACCCACTGCTGGTTTTAAAAAAATCCATTAAGGAGAGCTGCAAAGTTCTTGTAAAGATAGTTAAGAAAGAGCCAAGTAAGGAAAAATAAATAGGCCCTCAGAATGACAGATCCTCAGTCACAAAGGTATGTCAACAAGGATTGAATTTGAAGTACGGAGTTACAGGAGTCGATGGCGAAAAATGGATTGCAAGAGCTCCTCAGGTATAGACTCCTAATTAATTCAAACTTGAATGTTCTACAGGCTCTTTCAGGCCCCCTGCTTTCTCATCCTTTCTAAACTTAAGGGATAATGCATTTGCCTTCCTTTGAGGAAGAGAAAGCGTCGGTTTGTTTGACCCAAAAGTCACCGGTGTTTTGCATAAGGGTTTAGTCAAAGTTTTTGAAGGAGTGTGCTGAAACTTCTGTAGATTTTTAGATTCTGCCTTCTCGCTATAAAGCCTTAGGAATGGCCTCAGGGAGTCTGTGCGGCTGCAAAATAGATAAAGGGAAACATTTTTATCCTAAGATGAAAGAAGAAAAACAAAACACAGCCAAAAGAAAAAAAAAAACCCATCCAAAACTTTGGACCTTCTTACGCTCTTGTTTCTTCTATTGAACGGGTTCTTACTCTGGGAAAAGGAGGGTCATTTGCAGCAGCCTCAGGGGAGAATTATAACTAGGTAATGCCTACATTGCAGAAGACAGAAAAGCAGGTGCTTGTAGTGTCCTGATAAATCACAGTGTTTACATGATTAAGAAAATTAATAATAATAAAAATATATATACACTAGCTCATTGCTTCACTTATGCCCAAGAAAAGGAGATTTCTATTAGTACGTTTACAGAAAAAGGTTACACAAATACAGTTACCACAGAACAATATAACTCGTCACTTTAATAACTTATCATAGAATCATAGAATGGTTAGAATTGGAAAGGTCC
>VXBJ01005696.1:37052-54256 GCA_013400055.1 Nycticryphes semicollaris
CCGCCAAGAAAATTTGCACATGGTTGGTTCTTTGTACCAGGTACACATTCAAAACATTATTAAGGGAATTATATTTTTTTCCTGGAGCTGAACCAAACCCACTAAACATTGTTCACAGGCTGTGGATCTCAGCTAGTTACTGGAAGAAACGACTTGAAAACAAGATGATACCTTGGTGTGTGTCCACCTGAGAGCAGCAGGTCTGTGCCCTCCTCTCGTATAGAATGGGAAAAAACCCAAAAACCAACCAGATAAAACAGGCAGCCCAAGGTGATATTAATATCTGGGAAAGCCAGAGGTAAAAATAATGCACCTTGTTAAGAAGTAGGTTGTGCTGTCTTCACCGTAGCGCTGGGTTGGCATGGTTACGTAGCTTCTGGGTTGGAGCTGCCTTGTATCTGATGGACACAAGGACCGGAGAGAAAGGGATGGAAGTCCTTCTACAAGTCACCCCATGGACACATCCCGTGTCATTCCACTGTCGCTGAGGGTGAAGGATGGTAGAATTTGACAATATTCAACTGGATTGTCACTATGGCTGCTGGGGACATGGTTTGTCTTTCCTCATCTCAGTCCTGTGGAGTCCCAGTTGTGTTTTTTATTGAAATAATTTATCTGTAGCTTGCTGGGATTTGTGCTAGACCTCCTTGTTTACTTTGAGGGGAAACAAAGAAAGAGGGGGCTATCAGAAGATACTTGGGAAGAAACAAGTTATGAATCTAAGTGTCATGGATTAGCGTTTGTGAAATTCTAATTTACAGGACAAAGAAGGGTTTAAGAAATAAAAACTACTCTCCCCATAACATCACTCCCTGGATCATCATAATGTTACATCATGCTGTTACCAGTTGTGGAAAATAGGAATTACTATTTGGAGGGCAGCAGTTTGCTGGCTTGCTTGTTTTTTTTTTCCTAAAAAGCGTGATTTAGAAGAGTACATCCTATTTACCACAGTGATTTAAAACACAGAGGATCAGAGGAATTCAGAAATGTAGTCTTAAGTTCTCAGGGACTCTCAAAAGCTCTGAGTGAAGGGCTTGGATAGCCAGGAGGAGAAGCCCATTCAATAAGACGTTCCCATGCTTTCACAGGGAGATTTTGCCTCTGATCTGTACCTTTCAATGTGCTCTAGCATGGCACGTGTCTACGTGTGTTTACAACAACCTACAGAGCACCAAAGAGGGTCCAGAGAAGGGCAAGGGAGCTGGTGAGGGGTCTGGAGCACAAGTCTGGTGAGGAGGGGCTGAGGGAGCTGGGGGGGTTCAGCCTGGAGAAGAGGAGGCTGAGGGGAAACCTTCTGGCTCTCTCCAACTCCCTGAAAGGAGGGGATAGCCAGGGGGGGTTGGGTCTCTTCTCCCAAGCCACAGGCCATGGGACAAGAGGAAATGGCCTCAAGTTGTGCCAGAGCAGGTTCAGATTGAATATTGGGAAGAATATTTACATTAAAAGGCTTATTCAGGCTTGGAATGTGCTGCCCAGGGCAGGGGTGGAGTCCCCATCCCTGGAGGGATTTCAAAGCCGGGCAGACGTGGTGCTGAGGGACATGGGTTAGTGATGGGTTTTGTCAGCGTTGGGTTGATGGTTGGACTCCATGATCTGAAAGGTTCCTTCCCACCTGGGCAGTTCTATGGTTCTTTCCTTATTGAATAGAACAATTTATTCTACTGTTTAGCTTCATTGCTTCAAAGAAGTGTATGGTCACAACTTCTGCAGCAGCTTTAACTCTCAGAGTATGGCTCTGCTGTGCTCATTACAGAAAGCTCTTCAACTCCCAGTGAACCCCCCCCTGCGCTGCTCCGTGAAGGCAGATGGATAGTGGTTTATTTGCAAATTCAGTAGTTCCTCGGAGCTATGTCAGGAGTGCTGTATGTTGCTATGGTCGCTCTTATTTCCTTTAATTAAAACATGATGCTGGACGAGTGGATCTTGTAAAATGTGTTCTCTTCTCTTGCATTTCCTCCTCGTGGTGAATTGCATGTGAGTTTCTTTTTCTCACAGACGGTGGCTTCTGTAGAAGTCATTGACAGAATACACGGCAGCAAGTGGTTCCTTTTCTGTTGGTTTTCCAGCCCTTTTGATAATACATCCTGAAGCAAATGCTGGCTTTGAGGTTGCCTGAGTCGTACCTGTTTCCATTGCTATATTTATACCTATTGTAAGGAGAGCAACACGACAATGAGCTTCCTTAGTATGTATTTTTCAGTAATTTGCCATTTCTTCTTGCTGAGAGATTGATAGAACCGTAGAATTGCCCAGGTTGGGAGGGACCTTGCAGAGCATCGAGTCCAACCATCAACCCAGCACTGACAAAACCCATCACTAAACATATGTGACTTCCCTAACATATAAGGATTTGCTCCAACCATTTCTTTCTGCAAACATAGCTAACCTTTTTTTGGTGAATGCTCAGTGGAAACATTAGAAATCAATAGTCTCCTTTTATTTAAACCTTTGTAAATCCCTAACTGATGAAGTTACCGGATTTCACTCGATGGGATTAACATAGGTAACCAAGATCAGGAAATTGTGTGGTGGATACTGAGTAAGTTCATTATCCGTCTCAGAAAACAGACTAAAATCCAGTGGTCAACCTCCTAAGTCAGACAGTTTATACGTTAGATTTTTGTGTGAATGGTGGTGAAATTTGATGTAAATTCTTACCTTGATTTAATCGCAGGAGATTGTTGCAATGTTGTCTTATTCTAACTTACGTATCCAAGACAAATATCCTCAGATCAGAACACATGGAAATAAAAGGACNAGAAGAGCCTGGCTCCATCCTCCTCACACTCACCCTTTCCAGATTGATAAACATTCATGAGGTCACCCCTCAGTCTCCTCTTCTCCAAGCTCAAGAGACCCAGCTCCCTCAGCCTTTCCTCCTCTGGGAGATGCTCCACTCCCTTCAGCAGCTTTGTAGCCCTGCCCTGGACTCTCTCCAGCAGTTCCCTGTCCTTCTGCAACTGAGGGGCCCAGAACTGGACACACTCTTCCAGATGGGGTCTCACCAGGGCAGAATAGAGGGGGAGGAGAACCTCTCTCCACCTACTGACCACCCCTCTTCTCATACACCCCAGGATGCCATTGGCCTTCTTGGCCACAAGGGCACAGAGCTGGCTCATGGGCATCCTGCTGCCCACCAGGACCCCCAGGTCCCTTTCCCCTTTGCTGCTCTCCAACAGGGCAGTTCCCAACCCATACTGGGACCTGGGGTTGTTCTTGCCCAGATGCCAGACTCTACACTTGCCTCTCAGTGTTTTGTCTTTCAGTTTGTAATTCTTGTATTTAGCCTTTTTTATAGGCCAACCCTTTTATTTTTGAGAGACTTCTTGCTGTTCTCTGAGACATTCCTCTGGATAAAGCTCACTGTAGGTATAGGGTGAGGCTCTTGGGTCTCAGTCCCGCGAGGGCTGGCGAGTCTTTAAGTTCTTGAGCTGCTCACGTGAAAAGATTTGAATGAGTAAGGTTCCTTTCAAGAGCCTAGCTACGGAGGTTGTGGTGTAATCTGCAATCACGTTTAGCTATGTGGAAATTTATAGAACGCTGCCATAATAGTGCTGCAATTATAATCTATAATTATTATGAAATTACATGTGCCTGTTCTGTTTTACCTCAGCTGCTACCCTATAACTGGGGTTTTTAATACGAGAGCAGAAGGTCTCCGCCACTGGCAGTCATTAATATTCCTACAAAAGCAGTTCATGGGGCAAGAGAGAAATTAATCCCACTGATTACCAAATTGATTAGAAGGTCTGATCATCCTCCAAGTCTATCAGTGAAGAAGAAAGTGAAATAATTAATGTTGGGGGGAAAGGGAGGGGGGGTGTCCGGCTTCTGAGCAGCCATAATTTACGAAATGTTGGCCTTCAAAGTTCCTCAGAAGTTTTATTACGGGAGTTTTGTTGCTGTTTGCAGTACTTGGCCTTCCTGTCTCTCCTGGATGGAACTATGAGAAACATTGGAGCCGAGTGTGGTGTCATTAAAATTCCTTCGTCTTGCCACGTTCTCTTTGGGTCGTTGCTGGATGATGGTCTTGGCCAGTTGTGGAGTTATGTACCGTGGCCCTTCACAGGACAAAAAAGCTTCTCATACAATGAATGGACTTTTCTTTCCTTTTTTTCTGAATGACAGCTTTTGATGAGTAACCCAGGTTGGCAATTGCCGTCTTCTCAAGCTCTCAAATCAACCGGGTCCCAAGCAGTTAATTTAATCAAAAGTAGAATATCTTGCCCAAATGAGCCCAAGCTATTTCTAGAAGAAAATGTGGCAACACTGAGCACTGAGTGTACAGTAAATTACCTTATATTACTTGACGGATTATGATTATAGACTTGGAGCAGCAGCTTCACAGCAGCTGCTGGCAGTGAGGTCTCATGGATATTTTCACACCCCTCCGCCCCCTTAAGTTTAGCTATAGCAAATGTGGCAGGGTGGGAAACAGAGATTCGAGAAGTACCCCCTCAATTTCACAGAATCAGGGAATTGTCAGAGTTCGAAGGGACCTCTAGGGCTCACGAAGTCCCACTCCCCTGCTAAAGCAGGGTTGCCCAGAGCACATCACTCACGGCTGCAGCCAGAAGGGGCTTGAAGGTCTCCAGAGAAGGGGACTCCACACCCTCCCTGGGCAGCCTCTGCCAAGGCTCTGACACCCTCACCACAAACAAGTTCCTCCTCATATTCCAATGGAATTTCCCATGTTCCAGCTTGTGCCTGTTGCCCCTCGACCTATCACTGGGAACCACTGGGAAGAGTCCGGCTCCATCCTCCTTCAGCCCACCCTTCAGATCCTTGTGAGCATGAAGAAGGTCTCCCCTCAGCCTTCTCTTCTCCAGGCTCAAGAGTCCCAGCTTTCTCAGCCTTNAGGTGCAGGATCCTACACTTGCTCTTGTTGAACCCCATGAGGTTTCACCTACTGTTTCATGTCTGTTTGTGTTTTATCTGTTAAGATATACCCCATTGCCATTAGTTGATCCTTTTTCTCCTCCCGGGGTCACCTGCATGGTGAGGCACCGGAAAGATTTTGATGCCCTTGACCCTGCTCCCCAGGCTGAGATATGTGCCAACTGACTGGCATTTCTTTTCATGTCAGATGGGAGCTCTGATAGGTGATTTGGATGAGATACAGCCCTGCGCTGGTCACAGTAATGTTTTTTTGGCAGCTTCTCTGAATTGTTTGTCTCCCCCCCTACCCCCCCACTCCAAGTTTTATTCTTGTCACTCTTGCCTCAGGCACTGTGAGCAGAGTGACAAAACAGGCAGTGCAGCTCCGTTAATGAGCTACCTGGGCTGCTCCTACAGGAGAGCAATCAGCCTTCTCTTATTCCCCCAGGACATTAAATTAAGGTTGGCGACGCATGTGTACCTGCTGCTGAGGCCTGATGACTAGTTTTAGTCCACCGGGCCTAATTGCATCTATACTTGCAAGCTTGCACCCGCTGAACGCCTGGCCGGGCCAATGTGGAACCACCCAGGTACAAAAGCGACGTTTAGCCTAATTTATGTATTTATCAGAACACAAACAGGCAGCCTTGACACCAAGCCGAGTGGAACAGTTGATCCCATCCCCCCAGAGGGCAAGAGATGCCATCCGAGGGACCTGGGCAGGCTGGAGAAAAAGAAGTGGGCCCAAGAGGAAAAACTCAGGAAGTTCAACAAAAGCAAGTGTAAGGTCTTGCACCTGCACAAGGTCCATCACCCAGTAGGGTCTGGGTGATGAAGGGAAGGAAAGCAGCCCAGCAGCTGAGCACATGGGGATGAATTGATGGGACATGAGCTGAAAATGTGTGCTCACAGCCCAGAAAGCCAACTGTATCCTGCAATGTATCCCCAGCAGTGTGGCTGGCAGGGCAAGGGGGGTTCTGCCCCTCTGTTCCCCTCGGGGAGACTCCACCTGGAGCACTGTGTCCAGGTTTGGAATCCTTGGCACAGGAATGACATGGACCTGTTGGAGTTGGGTCCAGAGGAAGCCACGGAGATGCTGGGAGGGTTGGAGCACCTCTGCTGTGAAGACAGGCTGAGAGAGTTGAGGGGGTTCAGCCTGGAGAAGAGACCGTATTGCATACTTCCAATATATCTAAGAAAGGTGGAGCAACGCTTTTTACCAGGACCTTTAGTGACAAAGACAAGAGGAGATTTAGGCTAGACAAAGGGAAGAACTTGTTTGGTGTGAGGGTGGTGAGAGCCTGGCCCAGGCTGCCCCGAGAAGCTGTGGCTGCCCCATCCCTGGAGGGGTTCAAGGCCAGGTTGGATGGGGCTTGGAGCAACCTGGTGTGGTGGGAGGTGTCCCTGCCCAGGGCTGGGAGTTTGGAGTTATCTTGCTTATCTCCGTGTTGCTCTCAGTTGGGCAGAACACTGTACTTGACAAATGAATTACTGAGGCCTTAATATGAAATTACTAATTTTAAAAAAGCCACCTTCCTCTGGAGATGTCTGCACCTTCCTCTGGAGATATCTACAGCACTGCACTTTAATAAACTTTTTAGTTCATGTGCTGTTTCCCCCTACTCTTTCAAAAGGGTAATACCTTTTAGTTGATCTTACGTCCTGATTCTGCTGATAATGTAGGGTCAGCTCAAGGGTTGCATTTTTCTTCAGGAACAGAGAAGTTGGAAATACTTGTTCTTAACAAAAATCTACAACCGTCTTGTTTAACAAAAATCCTAGTCCTCTGGAGCGTGTCCAGAGGAGAGCTACCAAGCTGGTGAGGGGTCTGAGGAACAAGTCCTGTGAGGAGAGGCTGAGAGAACTGGGCATGTTGAGTTTGGAGAAGAGGATGCTGAGGAGAGACCTCCTTGCCCTCTACAACTCCCTGACAGGAGGGTGTAGAGAGGTGGGTGCTGGCCTCTTCTCCCAGGGGAATAATGACAGGAGCAGAGGAAATGGTCTGAAGTTGGGGCAGGGGAGGTTCAGATGAGATATCAGGAAGAATGACTTTACTGAAAGAGTGGTCAGGCACTGGAACGGCCTGTTCAGGGAGGTGGTGGAGTCACCATCCCTGGGGGTATCTAAGGAACATGTAGATGTGGCACCTCAAGGCATTGCTCTAGTGGCTGAGATTGTAGGGGGTGGGTTGTGGTTTTGTGTATGGTTGGACTCGGTGATCTTGGAGGTCCTTTCCAGCCGTGACAATTCTGTGACCTTATCACACTTCTTGTTCGTGTGCTTGAAGACACAGATGTTCTCATCTAATCTTAGACTTTTGCCTACAAAACTTTTTTTACTGTTCTACCTTTTCAGTTTTCTGTGTTACCCGAGTTGTTCAGTTACGGGATTTTTAGTCTTTTTTTTTTGTGTTGTTTCCTTTTGTTTGATTGTTTTTCAGTCAGAAAGGTGTGAAAACCAGAAAGGGACACATCTGTGCACATTGAACACATAAAGAGTGGTATCTGAGATATTTCATGTATGAAAAAGAGCTTTGCTGGAAGGAACTAAATTATGCACAGTAAAAATTGGTGTCACTGAATCGGCTGAAGGGCTTCTATAAGCTTCTCTGTTGTGTGGTTTTTTTTCCTTATGTTTCATAAGCTATTAAAATTCGATATTGCAGCTTTTTTTTTTTTTTTTTTTTTAGTGGCTAAATCTAGATATAGAAATTTCCACCCCCGCTGCGGAATGTTTCTTTCCTTTGTCAGGAAACACGGAAAGAAAATTAACTCAATCTCTGGCCGCGTGAGTCAGACTCTCTATCTCCCGCCTTAACTATTTCCTTGTTGTAGCGGGGAGACGGAAGGACAAGAACAAACAAGAAAAAACATAACAGCAGCAGTGTGTTACATTCAGAGGACTCGAACCACATCTTGAATCAGCTGTGTTTTGGGGGGCAGGAACCCCATGATGGAAGTGTAAACCCTATTTATTCTGTTCTCCTAGTTTATTTTTTTTGCTTTTTTTGTTCGAAGTGACGATGGATGCTCTCGCCTGTTCTGGGTGAAGAGGGGACAGGGTGCCTCAGGTGGACAGGACAAGCAGCCATCTATGTCCTCTCAGTCCTGGTGTGAAAATGGATTAATTCGTGTTGTGGGTTGCATTGTTGGAGCTTCTGGGTAGACAAAAAGGGGAAAAGGAGAGTCCCTCACCATGTTGTCTCGTGAAGGAATACTCTCATCTGCATAGTTTAGGTGTTGGCTTCTTGACATTCTGTTTTCTTTTAATAGAGATAAGAAAGGAAACATATTTTTTCAAACTAATGTTGGTTGTTGAAGCACTAGGAAGAATACTGGCAACAAATTTTATTAAACTGGATGAAAAAGATGATCATTAGGGAAGTTTTAAGAATTAAGATGGTGGGGAAGGACTGGAGTCTCAGGTTTAGGAAGAGAGTCTGTTTTTTTTTTTCTTCTTGTCTCCCTCCTGGCGCGAAGCTGGTAGGGCCTGTTTGGTTTGCAGTAGATGTGATGGTGCAATTTGGCAGATTTTACAGAAATGGGGATGTAGAGGACATCAAGAGATACTGCAGTCACTGGTGGCATATTTAAAGAGGCTTTCTGGAGAAAATCCACCTTTACCTGTGCAGGATCCTTTTGCTGGGGACTAAGCAGTTGGGTTGGGCGGTCTTCCAAGTTGTGTGAGAAGCTACATCTTGGGTAATGCTCAATAAATGCTCAATTTGTTTACTGAAAGGGTTCTGAAGCCTTGGAATGGGCTGCCCAGGGCAGTGGTGGAGTCCCCATCCCTGGAGGGATTTCAAAGCTGGGCAGACGTGGTGCTGAGGGACATGGGTTAGTGATGGGTTTTGTCAGTGTTGGGTTGATGGTTGGACATGGTGATCTGAAAAGACCCTTGCAACCTGGACAACTGTGTGATTCCATAATATCACAGTAAGTGGGATCTGTCTTTTTGGGTATGGGTGGGCATTTCTAGCAGTAGCCACATGTAACTTCTTGAGAGGTGGTCATCCATCAAGAGCACACTTTGTAAAGGTGTGGACATAACAGCAGTTGCCGACGTGATTGATCATCTGATCTTAGTGTTTTTCTGCTTATTTCATTTAAAATGATGTCTCAGGGAACCTAAAAGAGTTAAATAACAGACCTGCCCTAACTGAAGCTACAGTGTCTGCTTTTATAGGGAAAATATATAATGTTTTCTGGCTGGATGTGCCACCTTCATCCTTCTTTGAGCTCCTTCATGCACGTACTGTTGAACACTTCCAAGCCTCTGAAGCAGCCAAGGGTCTTCTGCGTGGTGGACAGTCTGCTTACATCCCTGCTGCACCTCTGTGGAAAGCCATTGCCCTGCTTCACCCGCATCAGTACTCTGGCACAAAGCAGTGATGAATTAAAATAAAATAAGAAAAGCAAAGAAGAAAGGATAAAATAGGCTCTGTGTGTGTGCGTAAATGAAAGTTGAAATGCAGTAAACTCATCTGACTGGCATTTGAAGCGCGGGAGTGAAATGTAGATGTATTTTATGTTGTCGGGATATAACCATATGCCATTATTACATTGCTAATTTTCAGACTGGATACGCTGATTATGTATTGGCAGAATCTTTTACTGCCTCTCGTGTAAAATGTGATATTCTCTTGTAGCTCAGGTTTACAATCTGCCTTTCTACTCAGATTAAGTTTAGAGGAAGTAATGGTGTCTTGGGTGTAACTTGCTTAGCAGTTCTGGAGGAAGCTTCTGCTATTAATTGGCCTTTTCCTTGTCCTGGCTTCCAATGAAGAATATTTTTAGCTGCACCACTTCCACGGAGTAACTCCTTGCAGCCACAGTTCTGGAAAGTTTAATTTGAAGTTTGCAGGACTTTCCTCGCTCGCAGATTTGTACAGCGTGCTCGTTTTGTTTGGTACTTATATCCACACCCTGATGGAAGACCTCTGCAAGTTCTCTGTCGAAGAATCCAGCCTGTAGATCCACCTTCCTTGCTGATTATGATTAAATCCAGAGCTTCCCGAGTATAGGAATAATTATTGGGTAATTGTAATTCTGCCCCTATTGCTTTCATATGTGTTCAGAAGTCACTGCATCTTATTTTCATCTGTGGAAGTTAGTATGGAGCAGTATTCAAAGTAGTTGACTTTAAAAAGCATTTAGAAATGTTAGGTCATGCTTTCCTGAGAATTTTCTAGCTTCATTAAAAAAAACCCCCAAACCTAAGTTACTGCTCTCTATGTTATTTTCCTGAAATATCTTTGAATAATGACTTAATAGCACTTCCCCAGAAATTCCTAGTGCTCAGGAGAAAATTGCTTTTGTAAATCAGAGAGAACTCTGAGACTGATGAATAACAAGACAAGCTCTTTTCCCCTCCCTTCTTACAACTTTTTGAGAAATTTGGCGTATCCGCCGCCACCCAGTTTGAAGCGATTGCCAGAGTTGAAACACCTTTCACCTGATGACTAATTGGTAGTGTGAGGATTTTGGGCCTGTGGTTTATTTTCCTTGGGCACTCGTATACTTTCATTAAATACTTTCATTAAACAGGGAGCAAACCCTGTGGTCGGAAGGAACCCACTCACCCCCAAAACCAGCCTGCAGAAATCTCTGCAGTCCTGTCTGGAAGGATCCCCCTTCAGCTTTCCAGCGTCCTAATTTCCAAGGTGACCTTCACAGAGGTTTAACCAGGGATTGAGTGGAACAAAAAATACCCTCCCCCACCCTCCTCCTACTTCAAAGGAAACCAGAAAACTGACGGAAAAGCGCAGCGTGGCCCATCATCTGTAAGAAATACCCAGCTCTGCTTGTCGGAATTGTGCTCTGAGCATTTCTGCAAGAGTCTGATGAGACTTGACAAGTGTAATTCTGGAAGGAGACTGGAATTTTAGCCTTTATTTTTAGGCGGTAAAACATTTTCGGAGGTTTAACGAAATATTCGTTAAACCTAGGAGGATTCATTAAGTCACGATGGCGACGCGAACTGTCACAGAACTCTATTCATTTAAAGCAGCTAAAAATCAGGACCTTGGTTATTTTCTTGACTTTCATATTTCAGCACAGTGAAACAAAGCCAAGCACCGGACACGTGAGAAATATACTGAAAAAAAAACCCCACAAAAGGGTATTACAATGGCTCTAATGCAGCAGAAAAGGCACTGGAAAAGAATAATGGTGTTACCTGTTGGATTATGCTGTAGAGAAATAGTGAACACAGAGGAAACAATGGCAGCGATTTAATTAAGCGTTTTGCAACGAAGGAGCTTTGGTTCCAAATAGAAGCTGCGGGCGCTTAATTCGTTTCAAGTTTGAAATGACACAAAACAATGCAAATCAAATTCCAGACACGTTTTGTGGAGTCCCTGGTGCTGCGCATCACGGAATACTCTGCAAATAGACTGAAAGCACCGAAGGCATAAAGCGACAGTTCCAGCCGGGAGTCTTGAAGTTTAACTCTTCTTTCAATATCAGCGGCGGAAGAATTGCCAATAACTTTTTTGCAGCTGAAGCTTCAGTGCACCTTCCAACATAAAGGTTATAAGAGGCAGGAATCTTTCTGATTTTTTTTTTATTTATTTTTTTTTAGTTCTTCTTCACCAGCGTGAGTTTGGATTTTTGCCTGGTTTTAATTCAGCCACTCTTATTTGGTGCCCTGCGTTTCGGCTTCATTTTTTGCAGCTTCTTGTTCGGTTACGGGGCCTCGACGTGGGCATGAATGGGACACGGGGCAATTAAAAAAAAAGGCATGGAAATTTAAAGGCAGGTGAACAGGCCAGTTGTCAGCCTGTGAAAGACTGTTCTTCTCGTAGGAAAATTTGATCTCATATTTTTTCAGGTAGAAAATGAAGGGTGGGAAGCCAAATGACTGCCATAGCTAAATGAGCTCGTGGTTTTTGCTTGAACACCACAATGCTTTAGCCATTGAATTTCTTGCCAAGAGTGTCACCTGCGTGTTTTCTGCTTGGCAGGAAGAGAAATCTGATTCACTTCTCCGGGCTCCCTTGTCCTTTTTTTTAAAACCTCTCTTAGAAGAGGTGTAGCAGGAGCTGTTGGGATGGTGAGTGAAGGACCATTTGAGGAAGCATCCAGAACGCTGCGATTTCTCCTGAGGAGCTAATGATGCTTTATGATGTCTTCTTTTCCAAATAATAGTCCCTGGTCTTATTGTCATTCCTGCCTCTCCAGACCACCCTGCTGCTTCTTCTTCTTCACTCCTGTATCCCATTTAATCTGGGTTTGCACCTTCCCCTGACAACTGGACCAGGCCAAAACCCAATGAGAAAATCTCTTGTCTTGTGAAGCACATGTACAAGGCAGGGGGGAGGAAGAAAGGATGAGGGAATGATTCTTAAACACATATTTCCATACATAAGTAGTTAGTATATTAGAAATTTATTGATTAACTACTGCTGCACCTTGGGCTAAAGCTTTTAGGGAATTATCACCAATTTTTTCCATGTCTCATTTTTGGGAGATTATATATAGCTGTAGTTTGAGAGATTTCTTTTCCTTGATGTGAGATTTTCTGTGTGCCGTTTCTTCTGCACGTACTGAGCATTGCCAGATGCTATTGCAGCTTTTTTTCAGGCAGGCATCATTTTAGAAGATATGTTATTATTTGCTTGGTTCAGCTTGAGTTGTGGATCTAAGGGACCTGTATGCCCTCACCGAACAGCATTATCTACTACTGTAGCTCTGCCTCGGGTGTCAATCAGAGGGGAATCAGCTTCCTAAAGTATTCTCTCTCTCCTTTTTTTTTTTTCTTTTAATTTTATTTTTCATTTTCCTTTAAAGTGAAACTTTCAGAAATCCTGTTTTTGAGGAACAGCTAGAGCTTTTAGTACAGGTGTACTGGAGATAGGTAGCTACTGGCAACCAGGTCATAGCTGATCTGATCTTCTCTTTTTTTTTTTTATTCCCCCAGAAAGAATAGTGTGGCAAAACTTGAAATAGCAATAAAGAGAAGAAATGATTTATTTTCATTCTATGATTCTAAAACTCTCACCATCAGGTAGTAACTTTGATGTATTTGTATAAGGGAAGTTAGAAAAAGAGCGTGTGAGTCATTCATCATGAAGCATTCTAAAGCTGAAAGGTCAAAGGCTTCTCTCATCTGTCAGAAAACAAAGTCTTCAAAGCCAGGAGATGACGGCGGGAAACACACTCAGCCAAACTTGATTGTGACCATGAGGCAGTGCTGAAAACGAGACAAATAAAATAAGAGACAGGAGTTAACGGGGAAAAGCTATTTTCAGTTGGACATTTCTTAAGAAAGAGTCATTAAATGGTGACCTGCCAAAATCACATACAGCCCTGAAAAAGTCTAAATCCTAATAACACTCAAATGCAGATAGAAGTAAAATATTCCTGCAGCCTGCCCAATGCCTTTTCTGGGTGCTTCACGAGATGGAAAAGTGATATTAGTAAAATAATGAGTCGAAGGGCTCTTGGGTGAGTCGCCGTGACAATTCCACGTGGCTTTCTATATTACAACTGAAAATCTGAGAGAAAGAGGAGATGGTGGTGGCAGATTTTCCATAATAAGGAAAGAGAATCGAAGCTTGATGGGGTATCAGGGGATATGATAATATCCCCAAGATGTTTAAGATGTTTAAGTGATGTTTTTCTATATAGCAAAGTGTTCTGGAGAATTTTTGTTCCCCACAATCTTTTCTGCCACCGTTTCTTCCTCCTTGCCCTCTGCACGATGTTTTTACCCTTCTTCTGGCTTCCATGGCATATACATCCCTTGTGTTTTTTTCTGAAAGCAAACACTTGGGTAATTTTTTAAATTTTTTTTTGCTTTCGTTTCTGCTCTGTTCCACTTGAAAAGGGAAATTCAGTTGTCCAGTGAAACGAAGAAGCCAATTGTGGATTTGTGGAAGCCGGCTGCCGTCGCTGTGGCTTAGATCTTCTCTCGAAGGGCGGGTGGGGTCCTCTTCCAGCAAGGGCTTGGGCAGAGGCGTTGGTGCCACCTGGTTGAGTGGCAGAAGAAAGAGTAAGCCATGATGGACAAGGATAACGGGCTGGCTGTGAGATCTCACGGGCCTCGGCTCCTTGATTCCCTTGTTTATACGGCTCGTGCTCGCTGATCTGCTAAAGTTGGAATTTTAAACGTGCTTTGCCTAGAAAACCCCAAAATAGCTTGATTCTTTTATTAGTGGGCGGGGACGGGACATACGGCCATTGGAAATGAAATTTTGGCCGTTTATGAAGCCTGAAGATGACTAGTTGTATTTGAAATTGCCAAATCACTAAACTGTTGGAAATTGTGAAATCAATAAACTTGTCAAAACACGGTATTTTAATCCGCTCATGCAGAGTTGTGTGTGCAGAATAAATCTTGCTGCTGTCAAGGCAGCAGAGGTGTGCGCTCCACTCACCTACTTATCTCTGCCTACACTTGCAGTTCCACTGCAGGAAATTAATCATGTAAGTGAAATATAAAGTCAGATGGTTCGTAACACAAATCTGAATTGGTTCAGGAGAGGTAATAGGAGGGGTGAAAAGACTTTCACATGAAAAGAAGCCGGGAAGAGAAGTTACACCCGCTTGTTTTTTTCAGAGTGTAGGGTGGATACAGAGGAAACAAGATAGGAGTTACCTGTGCTTCATGTGGTGTGAGCTCTTGAAAAAGTGACTCATTAAACGTCTGAACTTGGGTGATTGGTCTGGGGGATTCTCTGCAGCGCATTCGAGATCCAGAAAACCAGCCATGTGCATCCACATCTTTACCTGGGTTTGGATGTTTGCGTCCGGTGCCCTTTTAGAGGCACTCGTGCTTTCGGTTGTTGACTTTAGAAAGATGTTAGTTCAGGACTATAATTCCCTTTTTTTTTGTCTCTGTTGGCTACGGGGGGAGTGTGAGCTGATTGTATCACAGAGACCTACTCTGGCCAGAGAAATCCTACGGATTGTTGCAAGTATATTTGCTCGTCATACCAGCGAAGGGAAATATCCCCAGACGCAGTTTGTGATTGCTCTTCCGCAGATTTTCGAGGTGTTTGACACCTTACAGAAATGTCCCTGTGGTGACCAGTTTGGTAGATCTGTGTGAGGCCGGGATGCACCTTTGCAGACCGGTGTTTTGTCAGGCTGACTTTGGCACTGTTTTGTTTTCCTGCGTTCTCCAACCTCTCCAGGGTTTCGGCAGGAGAATCACTGTGATCCTAGGCTGTGGTGGAGACCTTATAGCAAGAGACCTGTAGACCTAAACTGGGCTTACAGGAGGGATTCTTGGTCAGGACAGGACAAGGCATAAGGTTTTAAACTGAAAGAGGGGAGATTGAGCTGAGATGTGATGAAGAATTTCCTTGGTGTGAGGGTGGTGAGAGCCTGGCCCGGGTTGCCCCGAGAAGCTGTGGCTGCCCCATCCCTGGAGGGGTTCAAGGGCAGGTTGGAGGGAGCTTGGAGCAACCTGGTGTGGTGGGAGGTGTCCCTGCCCAGGTCTTGAAGGTCTCTTCCAACCCAAACCATACCATGATTCTGTGATCTCATGCAAAGCAGCAGGGAAACTCTTACATGTTGAAATGACTCCCAAGAGTGGTACCAGCAATATTATTGACTGCAGATATCAGCTGCTTAGAGCATCACAGAATCTCAGGGACTGGAAGGGACCTTGAAAGATCATCTAGTCCAATGCCCCTGCCAGAGCAGGAACACCTANTCAGTTCCCAACCTATATTGGGAACCAAGCATGATTGCGAAACGCTGAAGCCAGGACCATGCTCATAAATTATTACAGATTTGTTAAATTCATGCATTTGTGCATGCAAAACCTTGTTGTAGAAAGCCCTAATAAACTTAAATCGAAGTGTTTTTTACTTCACCTTCCGTTAAGGAAATGAGTTTTGCTCAGAATGCTTGGAATGTTGCAGAACCTTATATCATGTAGTAAGATTAAATCTTTCTGAAGTCTTGCTCAAGTATCCTAAGTACTACCTGGCAGTAAACACGGAGTCATGTTTACAAATTCTTCTACGTTTATGGTTTTATATTTCAAACATATCAAATAAACTGTGCTTCTATTTGAAAGGGATTGTATATATATATATGCATGCTATATATGCATATACATACACATAAGAATATTTCTTCATCCTTTTCCATATTATTAGTAGCATATTAGATTAACACATTATTATATTTGGGTTCACATTTCTTATTTTGATCTATTTCTATTTTTTAGACCTTTTAATATACTTTAAATATGGATATCTTCTCATTTGTTCATGTTTTTCTTATTCCACTCTCAACTTCTGCATTTACTTTTCATTTTTCCTGCGCTGATAAATATTACCCTGGGGAAGACAGTCAGCTCTGACCTCTTCTGTCACCTTACAGACCCTCCAGGGATTTGCCATGCTGTCTCTGTCTTTGACATCTCCTTGCAAATCTTCCATGAGTGGTCTTTAGTTATGAGCAAAATTCCTTTCTTTTCCAGTAGGGTTTTAGCTGATCACTTTATGTATATGATGTATGTGTGTACATATATATGTGTGTGTGTATATATATATATGGTTATGTATAATTTTAGAAGCATAGAATAATTTTATTGGATCCCTGACCTCTTTTCTTCTCTTTGTTTGCTCCTATTTGTATTTTTTTTTCCTTTGTGCTTCTTCCTCATGCAAACACGTGTATATATATATATGTACTTATAGCATCTTGCTGTATGCTCCTGGAAAACATACCCACTGCAGTTTCCCTCACTGTTTTTTCTATTTTTACTGCTTGTAATGACACACCATGGCGTTGGTGATGCTACTTTCTGCTGTGTCTTTAAGACCCTTAATTATTTAACACAGGCTGATGATCTTTGTCTTTGGTGGCAAACATTCTGCATAAATACATGCGGTGTTGGGGGATGTGGTGTAGGGGAGAACTTTATAGAGTGGGGCTGATGGTTGGACTCAATGATCCCAAGGGGCTTTTCCAACCTGAATGATTCTGTGATTCTCACAAGCAGGCTTTCACCACGCCTGCATGTTATGCCCATTTTTTAGGGACACGGAGTGAGACATCTGGTGGCAGCTTCTCTGGGACCAGTGGTTAAATCTAAGCACGATGTTACAAAAAAATAACCCATATTTATTCACTCAGAGCTGTTACATCCCAGGGACAAAAATCCTGGTCACAGAATAGTGGGGATTGGAAGGGACCTTGAAAGATCATCCAGTCCAATCCCCCTGCTGGAGCAGGAACACCCAGAGCAGGTCACACAGGAACGTGTCCAGGTGGGTTTGGAATGTCTCCAGAGAAGGAGACTCCACAACCTCTCTGGGCAGCCCCTTCCAGTGGTCCCTCACCCTCACTGTGAAGAAGTTT
>VXBJ01005696.1:54285-79185 GCA_013400055.1 Nycticryphes semicollaris
CCAGAACACAAATTCTCAGTCTCTTCACCTGAGTTCCTTCTGTTCTCTGAAATGTTGGGTGTGTTTTACTCGCCCACAGGTATCCCTTGAGGACTGAGTCACAATCCTCTCAGAGAGCGTTTGGAATCTTTTCCATCGATAGCTCTACAGGTTAGGAAATCACCCACAGGCTTCCGGAACGGTAATTACCATTTTAGCCATCCTTGTCTTGACTCAATTTCCTATCTTTGGCTACCGTTTCGCTGCCTCATCTCCTATTTCTTACAGCCTCAGGCAAACTGGGAGAGATGAGTCCTAAAAATGTAGATCCCTTTTCTTGACAGCGTAGGAAAGAGCTTTACGTGCCTAGATCTTGGCAGCAGTAGCTCTGTGATGAGAAGGGCTTGAGTACGTTTTTTCATAGCGAGAGCAGAGCCTCCCAGAGCACTCTAAATAGAACCCGAGTTGGGGAATAATTAGGAAATGGCTATTATAACTCAAATTGTGCGTGTATCTGGGGAGGAAGGATGGCAGAGAGCGGGGAGTGCTGTAATTTGTCTGGTGTGCGTGTCCTCAGAAATGCACAGTGTTTTCAGAAATGCCAGAAATGCTGAATTCTGGCTGGCAAGTGATAAATGCTCAGTGTATTTTTCCTGCTGCTAATGCCTTTTTTTTTTGTTTTTTTCCTTCCCTACCAGCTGGAACTTAACCTTACGCAACGAATAAAACTTTTTAGCATGTTCTTAAGGGCTTTCTATGACTTGGATTTAACCCATAGTGTATGCTTCCTTGCAAGGGATAAGAATATTCTAGTTGTTGTTCTGGACTTAGTGTAGAAATTTTGGAGGAGGGAATTTTTTTGTTTGTTTGTTTAAATTAGTTTTTTATTTATTAATTAAAATTCTGCAGAATTTTCCATGTGTGTGGTTCTGAGATAAACCGAGAAGCTATTTCCACTAGTGGGAAGAATTGTGTAAATCTTAAGAATTATGAGGTCTGCCGTAAAAGAAGTACATCTGCTGTGTTTCACTTGATGTGTAGGAATGTGATCCCAGCACGTGGAGCCTTATCCTGAAATCCATTTCTCCTTTTTCAAAAGCCAGGGCTCATTTGGAATTGTGACATGTATATCAATACCATTTTTTTTATCTTATTGTCCGCTGTGAATGTGTTCACTGGTGATACCAAACTGGGAGGGCTGGCTGACACTCCAGAAGGCTGTGCCACCATCTGGTGTGACCTGGAGAGGCTGGAGAGCTGAGCAGAGAAGAACCTCATGAAGTTCAACAAGAGCAAGTGTAGGGTCCTGCACCTGGGGAGGAAGAATTCCAAGCACCGACACAGGTTAGGGGTGGACCTGCTGGAAAGCACTTCTGAGGAGAAGGATCTGGGGTCCTGGTAGACTGTAAACTGTCCATGAGGCAGCAAAGTGCCCTTGTGGCCAAGAGGGCCAGTGGAATCCTGGGCTGCGTAGGGAAGAGTGTGGCCAGGAGGTGGAGGGAGGTCATTCTCCCCCTCTGCTCTGCACTGTGGAGGCCACAACTGGAATCCTGACTCCAGTGCTGGGCTCCCCAGTTCAAGAGAGACCGGTAACTACTGGAGAGAGTCCAGCGTAGGGCACCAAAGATACTGGAGCGGTTGGAGCATCTCCCTGATGGGGAATGGCTGAGAGAGCTGGGACTGTTGAGCCTGGAGAAGACAAGGCTGAGGGGAGACCTTCTTCATGCTCACAAGGATCTGAAGGGTGGGTTGAAGGAGGATGGAGCCGGACTCTTCCCAGTGGTTCCCAGTGACAGGACGAGGGACAACGGGCACAAGCTGGAACACAGGAAGTTCCATTGGAATATGAGGAGAAACTTGTTTGGGGTGAGGGTGTCAGAGCCCTGGCAGAGGCTGCCCAGGGAGGGTGTGGAGTCCCCTTCTCTGGAGACCTTCAAGCTCCACCTGGATGCAGCCCTGAGTGATGTGCTCTGGGCAACCCTGCTTTAGAGGTCCCTCCCAACGCTGACAATCCTGTGAATTTTTAAAACAGTCAGATGTGCTTGGTCAGTGCCCTACCTGTGGTGTTTTTTAGCTTTCCCCCTCTCTTGAATTTTGGGGCCTCAAAGCACATATTCCTGCTTTGCATCTTGAACAGACGTTAACATTTGGAATCCTTCAGCCAGGATAGGTTGGCTGGGTTGGGTTGGATGAAGCAGGCACTGAAAGGTCACAGCAGGCTGCTGACACCTCCACTGACTATTTGCGCAGCAAAACCTTTTTCCGTGGAAAAAAACCCAACCCACACCTTTTTTAATAAATGCAAGTGAACACTTCAACAGTTTGAGAAAGATACACAGCATGTTTAGAGACTGTCAGAGCTAGAATATTATGACTGTCCCATCTATAGGTCTAATGATTCATAAAGGACTTAAGAGGAAATACTAATGCATTTTTTTTTTTGTGTGTCGAGAACAGCAATTTCTAGTAATGAGAGTTTAATAAAGACTATCGAAATGTACCCACTTATGCCTCTGAACCCACGAGTTTTACAGAACGATATAAACAGAAATTATAGGTAATAAAAACCTTTATTCCACTGACAGCACAAAATTACTCACTGCCCGACCTACAGAATGCTTAAAGCTCCCCAAATTGGTTCACGCTGCACCTGAGAGCGTTGGATGCTAACTGGCACACACTGCTACCTTCCAAGGTATTTATTCTTACTGTGCAGTTTCTCCCCATAGAAAATATTTAAAAGTACAAAGATTTTATTTTTTTTTCCTTGCAGATGGGTCAAAATAGCAAGAAAAAAATGAGATATTCTTCTTGTACTCATTTTTATTTCTGAATAGCAGACATCTGCTTGCCGTCATTTCGGTCATGGGACAAAAGCTTCCGAGACTGTGTTACTTAATTCTTAAGATTGTGTTAAATATTTCAAGGTTCATTGTCACAGGCAGTAGAAGCTGGTCCCACACAGCATTGCTGGAGATGCCAAATCTCTAAGTGGTTTCCCTTGTGATGTCACCCGAAAATTTCATAGGTCTCCTACTGTGTGGAATCTCCTTCCTTGAAGATGTTAAAACTCAAATAGACAAGCCTCTGAAGAAACGTTCTCCCTGGAACTGACAGGAACCAGGGGTTGAGGTTGATGCTCTACAGATGGTCTCTTCTGGGATCTCTCTGTGGTTCTATGAATAGAGTTGTAATAAGAAAAATATGCAATATCTGCTTTGACAGGACAACATAATTGTAAATATTTAATTTTAATTCCATTGTACACACATATGTGTATTTCTAAGGAGGCTTTTAAAGACTAGGACATAAAAAGGAGGCATACAAGAGAGGTAGGACCAGGGATGGGTGATCTGGGAGGAACGTGAAGACACACTGTCCAAGCATGTGTGAGCACAGGGTTAGGAAATTCAAAGCCCACCTGGATTTGAAGGTGGAATGGGACAGGAAGGGCAACACGAAAGGCTCCTGCAGGTGTATCATCAGCAGAAGGAATGTCAGGGAAAATGTGGGCCTGCTGCTGACTGTATCTGGGGCCATGATGACAAAGGATACAGAAAGGGCTGAGGTCCTCAACATCTTATTTGCTTCACTCTTTTATGTAAGACTGGACTTTGGGAATCATAGAATAGTTAGAGTTGGAAGGGACCTTGAAGGTCATGGAGTTCCAGACCCCCGCCATCCCTGAGATCAGTGGCGAAGTCTGGAGCAAGAAAGACTTACCCTCAATGAAAGGGTATAATGTTAGAGAATATCTAAATACATTGGGTGTCTGTAAGTCCGGTGGACTCACTCATGCTGAGGAAGCTGGCCATTGTCATCAGAGGCTGCTCTTGATTATATTTGGAAAGTTGAAGTCACCGGTTGATGTTTCTGAGGGCTGGAAGAGAGCAAATGTCAGCCTTCTATGATGGGATGACTGGTTTGGTGGATGAAGGGAGTGCCAGCGGATATCATCTGTTTTGACCTTAGCAAGGGTTTCCCTAATGCATGACATCCTCATGGACAAGCCGAAGAAGTACAGACAAGATAAGTAGAAACTGAGGTGAATTGAAAGGTGGCTGAGCTACAGGGTTCAAAGGGTTGTGGTCAGTAGTGTGAAGTCCAGATGTATGGTGGTATATCCCAGGGTTGCTATGGGGTCCCCTTCTGTTTAATGTCTTCGTTGATGACTTGGGTGATGGATGGGTCAGAGTGCACCCTCAACAAGTCTGGAGATGATACAAAGCTGGGAGGATTAGTGGATGGATCAGGGGGTCATGATCCCATTCCGATGGATCTCAACAGGTTGGAAAAATGGGCCAATAGGTTTCTTCTGAAGTTGCAGATGCAAAGTCCTGCACCTGGAGAGGAATGACCCCAGGCACCAAATATACGCTGGAGACCAAGTGGTTGGAAAGAACCTTTGCAGAAAAGGATCTGGGGGACCTGGTCAACAAGCTGAATGTGAACCAGGAGCATGTCTCAGTGGCAAAGGCAGCAACGAGCCTCCTGGACTGCAATATGAAGAGCATTTCCAGCAGGTTGAGGGACATGATTCTTCCTTTCAGTGATAACAAACAAAGAGAAGAAAAGAATACCATGAAAATAAATATTTATTACTGAGAGGCCTGACTGCACACCTAAGAGGCAGCTTCCACCTGTGTAGATTTTTAGGAATTAGTTTATGAAATGCTAGTGGAAGATCTTGAAAGGTCCCTTCCAACTTGGACAATTCCATGATCCATGATCTTGTTCTGTTTTGGGAGGATCTGGGTTGGGGTAATTTGTGAATGCTGAGCTTTTAGGCACTTGGCCGCTGATGTCCCGACCCTGGAGTGAGGGAGGTGTGCTCAGGCTCCTAAGATGACGCTTTGGGATGGATGTTAAAGTGGTCCCAGAAGTCAGTGCTCTGAGTGAGAAGGAGAGGAAGAGATTTGGATAAAGAGAAAATACAGCAGGGCAGGCAAATTAAAAAATGTGATGTCAAATTATTTGATTTTGTGTTTTTGTCACCCTTGAAGTGACTTTGAGGTCCTCTGTGGAATGAACAATAATTCAAGTTCCAACCCAGGGCAGGGGGGTTGGAAATGGATGATCTTTAAGGCCCAGTCCCACCCAAACCATTCTGTGATGGTACGAAGTCGTACATCGCCCCTCTGTCTTGGCCTCTTCATCTTAAATCATCTTAAATGTGCATCAGCTTTCCAAAAAAAAGTCTCATTTTTGTGCCAGATTTGCTTAGATTACAACTCTAATTATGAGATCTATTAATCTGATATTTCATTTGAGGCTGTCTGCGTGCTGATGTGTCCTTACAGCTTCAGACATGGTTACACATACCAAATATGTTATTAAACTTTGTCCTTTTAAACTCTGTATATTTAGTTAGGAGTTAGCAATTAAGTATTTCTGTTGCATGATTATAATAACACGCCCAGTGAATAAAAGGACTGAACCATCACATATATAGATTAATGTTTTTCCATATTTACTTTGATTTTATTAAATCCCTTAGCAGTCAACAAGTCAGAACTCGCTTGTTGGCATTTTGTTTCATGACATGAAAGGGCAAAGACAATTATGAATATGGTTTTCTAATGTCTCAGCTGCTGCAGAATGAAGTGAGTGGCTAAAAACTTACCTGGAGGGGGAAGATCACTGCATTTATTCTTATTTACTGTGCAGTTTGGGGGTTAATATAATGCATGATACAAGTACTTTGAAAAGTGCTCCCCTGCTTTATACCTGGCTCTTCAGTGGCAGAAATCTCTCTGAATCAGGTGCTTTTGGTTGTTGTGGGAGCCCATCATTTCTTACCTTCCGTTTGGTGTCTGTCCGCTCCGGGAATGGGGCGAGTTTCCCCTCTGTGTTTGAACTCGCAAGGAAATAACTTTAAGCATAAACATCGTGACTCGCATATATTTGGCCTGATTTTGTGGAAAATGCGTGCGGAATGTCGTGTTTGCACCCAGTATTTGCAGGCTTCCGCAGCAGTTGGAGCAGACAGCCCAGCCGGTGCTTTGTTTGGGGGACTGGTAGAGTTTGGGGATTCCTTTTAAGTGGAAATCTCCCAAAATCACACGTTTCGCCGTAAAGATTCCTCATAGGACCCGCAGAAAACTGCTCTGTTTTTCTTCTAATTTTTGGGCAGTGATGATGGGAATCGCCAGGTTTCTAGTTGACTAGCCACCGGTGGGGCTGGAGAGAGTCTTTAACAATTTTGGCTACCTCAAAGGACTCAAAGGTGCAGTTTCACCTCAGAGTACCTGAAGGCAAACCAGATCTTTTGTTCTGCTTCTGCCCTTATTTTAGTAGGGAGTCTAAAATAGCTCCCAGCTCTAGGTATCTCCGGTGACCTCTTTCAGTGTGGAAAACTACAAACAGGCAGCTCCTACGTCTCTGATCCACCTCCTGCATCACTACGGCAGGATAGATCCCAAAGTCGCTGAAACTGCCTCACTGTTATCCCAGAATTTTGTTTGGGAGGACAAAACAAAGTTGTGAGATTACTAAAACAGCAGGTCCCATAGTGTCCCCAGGTGGAAACTCTTTCAGGAGATGATAGTCACTTGTGCAAAGTTGGAGATAATATTATTTTGGAATATTTGCTGTGAGGGTGGTGAGAGCCTGGCCCAGGTTGCCCAACGAAGTTATGGAAGCCCCATCCCTGGAAGGGTTCAAGGACAGATTGGAGGGGGCTTGGAGCAACCTGGTGTGGTGGGAGGTGTCCCTGACCAAGGCAGGGGGGGATGGTACTCGAAGATCTTGAAGGCCCCTTCCAACCCAACCCAACCCATCCTATGATTCGGGGTTTTTTTTTGAACAGTATCAATCCAAAAATAATTCTCATGTTTATTTATGAGCCTAACTGACCTTCCGAGCATTATTTTAGCATCTTTCTTTTTGCAGATGTCACTCTGTCATCAAGATTCTTTGTTTGGAAACATAAATCATGCAAACGGTTACTCCAGAGGTCAGCTCTAATCCGCAGTGAGTATGACTTTCTCGAATGCATTTAAAGATTCCTGGTGATAATGTTTGCCTTTTGTGAATTGAGAGAATGTGATCCTACTATAAACAAAACATTCAAAGAGATGGCTTTCAGAACCTAAAGGTAAGGCATGATTTGAAGTGTGACACGGTTACCAAATTGCAGCTGGGCCTTTGCTCTTGTCAGTAGGAAAAAAATGTCAAAGAGTTTAAAACCATGCAATTTAGAGTCAAATATTGTCATCTGGCCTTACAGAACGTGGATGTGGGAACAGGGAATTCTCAAGAAATTATTGTGGTTGAAGTGCCAGGCTTTTTGTGCCCTATAAGTGCTGGAGGAAGTCATTGTGGAGTCCCTCGGGGATCTGTACTGGGCCCAGTATTATTCAATATATTCATCAACGACTTGGATGAGGGAATAGAGTGCACTGTCAGCCAGTTTGCTGATGACACCAAACTGGGAGGAGTGGCTGACACACCAGAAGGCCGTGCTGCCATCCAGGGAGACCTGTACAGGCTGGAGAGTTGGGCAGAGAGAGATTTAATGAACTATAACAAGGGTAAGTGTAGAGTCTGGCATCTGGGCAAGAACAACCCCAGGTCCCAGTATGGGTTGGGAACTGCCCTGTTGGAGAGNGCCAGGCTCTTCTCAGTGACAGGCAGTGACAGGACAAGGGGCAATGGGTGCAAGCTGGAACAGAGGAGGTTCCACTTGAATATGAGGAAAAACTTCTTCACAGTGAGGGTGAGGGACCACTGGCAGGGGCTGCCCAGAGAGGTTGTGGAGTCTCCTTCTCTGGAGACATTCCAAACCCACCTGGACACGTTCCTGTGTGACCTGCTCTGGGTGTTCCTGCCCCGGCAGGGGGATTGGACTGGATGAGCTTTCAAGGTCCCTTCCAATCCCTGATATTCCGTGATTCTGTGATTGTGTGTAACCCAAAGATATACCCAAAGGCTTCATATACTTAAATTATTCAGTATTATTAATACGGGAACCAAGTTCTTTGGCTTTCCTGTGTGGCAGCAGTTGGGGACTTGCTCTTGAAGTACCATTCAGGTGGTTTTCAAAAAAACCCATGGTGGCAGCAGTTTAAGGGCTGCGCTTATTTGGTGTAAGGTCTGGAATGTCTCCTGGTGTCGTAATGTGTGAGGATCTGAGCACTGCAGTCAGATGGGTTATTGGAAATCACATCCCAAGGACAGGCAGAAGAACTGTGATGGGAGGCAGCTGGAAGAGAGCTTCTTGAGAATTGTGGTACGACGCTTTAAAATATGATATATGTCTTACTGGAGGGGGGCTGGACCCGGCCAGAAGGAAAGCCCCCGTGCAGTGACTTGCTCCCTCTCCCCAGCAGGACAAGGGGAGAGAATCAGAAGGGCATGAGCAAGAAATACTCAGGAGTCGAGACGAAGTTTAATAAATGAAGGGAAAAAAAATCCAACCCCATGAGTGATGCAAGGGCCATCACTCTTCACCTCCTACCAGCAGACCAGTTCATCACTTGTTGTATGAGGGAGGTGTCCACCAGAAAAAAAAACCACCTCCAGATCATAGCCCCACTTGGGGTCCTGACAGAGCTGAGCCAACTGCTGAGTACTGAATACTTGGTACCCTAGCAGGGGTTCAAGGCCAGGTTGGACGGAGCTTTGAGCGTCCTCCCAACCAGACCTGGTGAGAGGTGTCCCTGCCCAGGGCCAGGGGGGTTGGAACTCGATGATCTTCCAAGGTCCCTTCCAACCCAAACCATTCCATGATTCTGTGACTTGCAAGGTGGAGGTGATGATTTTGGGCTGCCCATCAACAAAACCGTAAGCACTGGTGGAAATTCCATGCTGAAATATTAAACGTCCACGGGGATGGGATGCCTTTGGGCTCAGGAAATGGCTGGGGTAGGGCAGGACTGCATTTTTGATTTTAAAAGCAAGTTTGGTGAGGTTTAGACTGGTGTCTAATGAAAAAATAGTTTTCCTTGCTTTGCCCCTGAGTCTCTAACTGTGCAGAAGGCAGCTATTTAATGACTATCTGTTAATGCTGTAAGAAGAGAATTGAAAATCCTCAATGGTTCACTGCAAAGTGTTAGAGCCTTCCTAATTCTGAGGTTAAAATCCATTCCCGACCAGGCGTGTTATTAAGTGTCTGTTGTGTGGAGTACTGATAAGGTACAAAAGATTACCTGTTAAATTACTGCATTGTAACCTAGGAATGTGGTTAACACCTGGGAACTTCTTCACTTTCCGTGCGAATGAAAAAATCCTGCCAACGAAATGGTTGGTTTTATGAGCTAAACTGTGCAGAATTAATGCTTTCAGTTTAATGAGGATACGGATATATATATATAAAAAAAATAGAGAGGGTTTAAGTCAATTCTCACAGCCTGGTTCCAGCTGAAACAACGCTGTTGTAATCCTGGAAGCTTTTCTGTTTCTCCCCTTTCTGTGAAAAGGCTGATGACCTGGGGGTCCTGGTGGGCAGCAGGATGCCCATGAGCCAGCTCTGTGCCCTTGTGGCCAAGAAGGCCAATGGCATCCTGGGGTGTATGAGAAGAGGGGTGGTGAGTAGGTGGAGAGAGGTTCTCCTCCCCCTCTCCTCTGCCCTGGTGAGACCCCATCTGGAATAGTGTGTCCAGTTCTGGGCCCCTCAGTTGCAGAAGGACAGGGAACTGCTGGAGAGAGTCCAGGGCAGGGCTACAAAGCTGCTGAAGGGAGTAGAGCATCTCCCAGAGGAGGAAAGGCTGAAGGAGCTGGTTCTCTTGAGCTTGGAGAAGATGAGACAGAGGGGTGACCTCATGAATGTTTCTAAATGTGGAAAGGGTGAGTGTCAGGAGGATGGAGCCAGGCTCTTCTCAGTGACAGGCAATGACAGGACAAGGGGCAATGGGTGCAAGCTGGAGCATAAGAGGTTCCACTTAAATATGAGGAAAAACTTCTTCACAGTGAGGGTGAGGGACCACTGGCAGGGGCTGCCCAGAGAGGTTGTGGAGTCTCCTTCTCTGGAGACATTCCAAACCCACCTGGACACGTTCCTGTGTGACCTGCTCTGGGTGTTCCTGCTCTGGCAGGGGGATTGGACTGGATGAGCTTTCAAGGTCCCTTCCAATCCCTGAGGTTCTGTGATTCTGTGACCAGGGTTTGCATTTTCAGATACCCAAGCTCTGATCCTGCAGGGAAATTGGGTGTTCCCTGCTCCTAATGAAGGCAGTGGAGTGGCGGTTAGAACTACACAGAATAGGTGTTAAATAGTCATCTGCTTCCTGAGGAAACTCAGTTTCTTCCGTTGGAAGATTCAATCTCAGACTTTTTTTTTAGGTTTTTTGTGTGTGTGTGTCCGTGTCCTGATTTCAAAAACAGGTATAGGAGCTGTAAAATTCTTCATCCCTTGGATGGATATGAAGATTGATCCTTATTTCAGACTGCTGTGAGCACTCATAAGTCACAGTTCTACTGTGCTATATACACAAAAGGGGCCTGAATTTTGAATTTTGGCACTTTAATTATAAAGAGGAGTGAATGAAAGTATTTTTCTGGTTCATGGGATTTTTATTTTTTTAAATTTTTCTTTTAAATGAAATCTTGGTTTCAGTCCTAACTTCTTCATAAGGTCCTTCCTGCCTACCTACTCAATTCTGATGGTCAGATCCGGGAAACGTGAGGAGTTACAGTTTCAAAGTAAAAATTCCCCCCCAAAATCCCACAGCTGCTTAGCTGAACTGCAACTTTGTGATGTCAGCACACATTAAAAGAGCAAACAAATCGATTTAACTGCACAGCCTTGAGTTTCCAGTCTGGAAACTCTGATATCTGGGGTGTGGTGGAGGATATGACTTGACCTAGAAGCGATGATACCCAGAAAGCCCCCCAGACCTTACTTTTGAGAGTGCAGCAGAAAATTCACCTGTAATGGCTGAAAAGAAGCGCATCTGGTTCAATTAAATAGCATTTTCTGGTGAATATTTTGTTTAATTTACAGTTTTCATCATAGGTCTGCGTACTTAATAATGACCTAGTGGAATTGTACAAGAACTCTTACAGCACACTACCACTGCTACCCCTACCCCTACCCCAGGCAGAAGAAGAACACATAGGTAAAGGATGTCTGGGCTGTTTGTGTTTCCTGCATAACTTGGTAGTAAAAAAGTTATTTCAATGACCTTTTAGCACAGCATTTAGGGGGACAAGGCGCATACGTGTACACCACTGAGTTGACCGCAGCCAGCAGCTGAGCACCCACGGAACCGTTTGCTCCTCTCCAGTGGGATAGTGGAGAGAGTAGGAACGGCAAAAGTGACAAGGGTTGAGATAAGGATAGTTCGAGAAAGTGAAGGAAAACAAAAAAGAAGCAAATTATAATAAGGTAGTCACTCACCACCTCCCACCAAATGAGCAATGTCCACCTTGGAAGCCCAGTCTCTGCACCCCATACCCTTCTTCTAACCCTGGTTGAGTATGAAGTTATATTTGAACGTGATGTTACATAGTACAGAGTATCACAGAATGCTGTGGGGTTGGAAGGGACCTCTGGAGATCATCTCCTCCAGTCCCCTGCCACAGCAGGGGCACCCACAGCAGGTCCCACAGGAACGTGTCCCCATGGGTTGGAATGTCTCCAGAGAAGGAGACTCCCCCACCTCTCTGGGCAGCCTCTGCCAGGGCTCTGACACCCTCACAGCAAACAAGTTCCTCCTCAGGTGCAGATGGAACTTCCCAGGGTCCACTTTGTGCCCGGTCCCTCTTGTCCTGTCCCTGGGCACCACTGAGAAAAGCTTGGCCCCATCCTCCTGACACCCACCCTTCAAGGATTTCTAGGCCTTGATCACATCCCCCCTCAGCCTTCTCTTCTCCAGACTAAACACACCCAAGTCCCTCAGCCTGGGAAGGTGCTCCAAGCTCCTGATGATCTTGGTGCTCCTCTGCTGTCCCCTCTCCAGCAGTTCCCTGTCCTTCCTGAACTAGGGAGCCCAGAACTGGTCCCAGTGCTCCATCTGGGGCCTCCCCAGGGCAGAGCAGAGCAGAGCAGAGGGGGAGGATGACCTCCCTTGACTTGCTGTTCATGCACTTCACACATCGATATCCCTTTGGCCAAAGCAGATGGGCTGTCCTAGTTGAGTCCCCTTCCAGCTTCTTGCCCACCTCAGTCTACTGGCTTATGAAGATTTTCACATGTATGAAGCTGATCCTTTGTAGCTGTCATTACACTTATTTTACTCCCTTTCTGAGGCCAAACACAGTTTAATTTAAATGCACTGGATTTTTGGCTCCCAAATACTCAAAGCAGACATTTGGCAGAATGCTCTGAAAGGGTGGGTTGATCTCTGCTTGCACGAGGGTGTCTCTGCAGTCTCATCTCGTGTCTTCCTCAGTTGTCTCTTTTCTTTCTAGCTGTTCTTAGGAAAAAAAAAAATCAAACCAGAACCCAAACAAACATTTTGACCTTTTATATCTGTCAACATTTTTGTTTAGAGATTTGGAATGATGGGTTCTGCAGAAAATTGTTTTTCTCAAAAGCTTTCTCCAAATGCTTGTTGAGACGTCAACAAAGACACCCAATCTGTTACCTAAAATTTTGTATTCTTTGGACTATTTAAGGAAAAATGTTCTTATTCTTATTTTAAAAGTATTTTTAAAGTCTGTTTATGCAGATTGCTGTATTATGCATACTTTAATGATAGTTCTTTCTTATCAATGATAAGATCCTATTGCCATTTAGTGTATAAATGCTCTGGTAGCAGAGGACCACACCAGGTGTCAGTGCTCTGAGACCACTGTGCTCTCAGAACAAGCCCTGAGCTTCTAACGGGTACAGATCCTTAGACAAATTGACTAGATTTAAAAAAGAACAGGCTTTACAACTAAACATTTAAGGTGCATATTTAGGATGCCTTACCTGATAAAAAGGATTCTCAGTTTACTGCCTGGCAAGCTACTGGCATCTTCAGAGGTCTTTCTCTTGGAAGCCTCTAGAGATGCTATTGTGAGGCAGATGAGTTAAAAACACACGTGACAAATAACTACTAGTCAGCCCCTAGATCCCACCTCCTTAGAAGGATAACAAATTAGTGGGTTTCTTCACTTTTTCCTCAGGTAGATTTTACCTGCTGGGTCTTGCTCATGGTACAAGGTTCTAAGTACAGAAGAGAAGAGATATGAATTCCAATAACCCATATATTATTGCCATTGTAAAATAACTTCTGTCGGTTAGGTTGTTGGAGATGCAGTTTGTATCTCTAAAATTCAGTTTGAGAAATATATTCCTGCAACTACTTCTCCCAAAATATTGCTGGCTTTTAGAAATAAGCTGCTTCTGGACTTGGCTTACTTCAAGGTGAAAAATGTCATTGACTGCTGAATTCAGACTTTCCCCCCAGTGCTTTGCAGGAGAGTTAGCCCCTTAAATGGTTTGATTTCCTGCTGAGTGCTTCTGGTTCTGCTGCTGGGTTTGTTACCATTTTATGGAAGAGGGAATCAGGGAATTGTCAGAATTGGAAGGGACCTCTAGAGCTCACCCAGTCCCACTCCCCTGCTAAAGCAGGGTTGCCCAGAGCACATCACTCAGGGCTGCAGCCAGGAGGGGCTTGAAGGTCTCCAGAGAAGGGGACTCCACACTCTCCCTGCGCAGCCTCTGCCAGGGCTCTGACACCCTCACCACAAAAAAGTTTCTCCTCATATTCCAAAGGAACTTCCCGCGTCCCAGCTCGTGCCCGTTGCCCCTCGTCCTGTCACTGGGAACCACTGGGAAGAGTCTGGCTCCATCNGCTGTCTACGAGGACACCTAGATCCTTCTCCTCAGAAGTGCTTTCAGCAGGTCCACAGAAGACCTAAAGACGGGGCACATCCACTGTAAGGGCTCTTGGCAATACCTGAACCAGCATCACCACCCTCTCGCTGCCTCTCAGCCATCGCTCTTAAATTCTGTACTTTTGTCCGGGACTGCCAGGGTTGATGTATTTTATGGTTAGAATTAGCCAGGCATGTTTAGTAAACCTTGCTCCTAGCTGAGAGCAAGCTGGCTTTATTCTCCAGATTTGCCCGTGAATACATCTACTAACCAAGGAGATCTTCGCCCCATGGTACCAGAATGGGCAGAAACCTGAAGAGCACCCCTTGTGCAATATTCTACAAGGAACTTGACATTCTCATGCTCAGTTTGAATGTGAATTTTATATAAGTGCAATTTTTATTATGACAATGAATTCTCTTTATGCTATTACGGTACTGTTTTATTTTAAATTTTATGTCTTGAAGCACGTATCCTCTAATATTGGAACTGTGCTGCCAGTCGCATCGTAGTTTGTTCTTTATGCCTCTAGCTATTCGACTTTCCACTTTTTCGATTAGAGAGTATATTTAGAAGGTGTAATTTTGGTGGTTTCTTTCTGGCTACGCTGTAGATTGGCATGTTATTACTGGTTATGGCACATTATTACCAGTTATTGAGACAATTCAGTGACGTGAAATTAATCTACAAAGAGCTTTGGGAGATGCTCTGCAGGAAAGCTGGTAGGCTGATAAATATACCTTGTTGTTAAATGATTGTTTAAAGCATTTTGAAAGAGGGCTATAGTGGAACAAAATGAAGGACACTGTATGAAAAAGGCAGCAAAGAGATCACCAGCAAGAAGAGGTACAGATTTAAACCAGCTCTGCACTGCAGCTGAAATTTTCGTAAGCAAACCTCTGCCTGTCCCTGTCACCTGTTTTTTCTGGCTGCCTAGATGCCAGGGAAATGGCTATTTCATGGGACCAGATTTTGCTGCCTAGAAACCATTCAGATTGTGATTGACGGACGTAAGAAGACAATAAAACCCACCGTTGGTCTATTGAGTTCAACTGACCTTGAGTTTCTTCCTAATTAGCCTCAGTGCCATGTTTAACTTAACTTAATTATCTGTTTCAGTCATCCACAGGGACCCTTTCCTACCTTTCATTAATTCAGAGGGCCACCCCTAAGACTTTTGATCATCTGTGTTAATGGTCCAGCCTCCTTCTCCGGCGATTTTGTGTGTTTTATCAAAGAGGGAAAAAGCCAAGGCCTAAGTATGATACTTCCTTCCTTCTACACCAAATAATTTTGCATAACTGTTGCCCAACTTTTAAGGGCTTTTTTTGCTGGTGAAGGAAAGAAGGGGGGCGTGAAAGCAGAGTAGGAATATTGATCCACTGTGAACAGTAAAAATATACAGGATTTTGGCACCAAATACAGCTCCGCCTCCTCTGTAGCCTCAGAGGTGAACAACAGCAAAAAATTCACTGCAGGTAATATATTACATTTTTGGTGTAATAATATCTAAGCTAGTATAAAAATGAGGTGGGGATTTAGTCTGCATTGTGAATGAATCTTTTTAATCTGCATCTTAGCCCGCATATTGTAATGGCTTCGTCGTACATCACTCTACTGCTTCTCCTGTAAGGGTTCATTAGTGTGGTTTTTTTTTAAAGAAGCTGAGAGAAGAGGCCATATTAGATTTCAGAAATTGAATTTGGATGAACCCAGATTTCAGAAAGCTGGGTATTTAATGCAATTTCCAGACTGGCTGTTTGACTGGCAGCCAAAGACATTGTGCTTTGTGGACGCTGAACAGAAAGCCGAAAAGGAATCTGTAGCCAAATCCCTTGGTTCACTTCCACAGTCTCAGAAATGACCTATGCAACTTGTTTAAGATCACAAACTTAAGCAGCCAAACTTGGGAAAATGACAGGAGAAAATTTGTTTACTTCCTTTGGTCTAGTTGCTAAGATGGGCCAAGGAAGACTCGTTGCACAGTATCTTTGCAAAAGCTACTAAATGGTGCAGTATTTTCTCCTGCTAGACATAGTTTTTAGGATTTCATCCCTCTAGGCTGCTTTAAAAATAATGAGGTGGTAGAAAAGAGTAGGGAGAGTCAAAAGGAGAAATATTTCCGTGGATCTATAGAATGTGTAATGAATTCAGGTGTTTAGATTTGTGATTCTCATTTAGAGAAGAAAAAAACCCAGAAGGAGCAAGCCCCTGGAGGGGATGTGACATATTCTTTAGCCGTTTACTGTCAGTCGTCGTCCTCAGGAGTTGTTGATGCGTGCTGGGTTAGAAGTTGGAGCTGATTGTGTAGCTAGAGATGGGTTTGTGCTCTCCTGTGTCTCACCTTCCTTGTAGGTGCCCGTTTTCTCTTTTCCTTCTCTCTGAGTTCTCTGGTTGCTGTGAGCTCCAGAGCCCTTGCTCTTTAACGTCTGCAGCTCAGTCCTTCTGCCTTCTTCCATCTCGCCCTTTAGACAGCTCCTGTTGTGTGCTGCCTGGGCATCATGAAGGGAAACTATGGAAGGTGGATCCTTTTTCTGATGCCCCGCGCTTGGCATCAGCAGAGAGAGACCATTGACCAGAGTCTCCAAGGAAGCCATTGACAAGAGCCTCTTTGGTCTCCACAAACCTGGTCTGGAAGGTGCATAAGATGGAGCGGGAATGCTCTAGCTCTAGTGATATGCAAAGGAGCTGGAACACACTGTGTAGCAATAAAATAAGAGGTCTTTAAAATTTGAGAAGTGTGTGCTGTGCACGTGGGAGTGTGGACCTTCTTGTAAGATGCTTGTAAGTCACCGACGTCCTCCAAGGAGGGGTAAAGGCACAAATACATCTCTGCTCCCAACTTGAAAAATGTCTCGCTTTTAGTCCACTTTAGTAGAAAGCTAAAATCTCTGTAACAAAGCAGTTAGAAGTTTATTTTATTCAGAGTCTAATTTCACCCCGGTGTCTGAACGCAGTAAGAGTCACTGCGATACTGTCTTCCAGTTATTTTTGTAGTAGTCCACAGGACGGAAGAAAGAGGGCCCGGTTTGTACCTGTAGGTACAAACTCAGAACAGAAGGGTTGATAGTGGAGCATTTCAGTCTGATGAGGAAAAACTGGAGGTTGCCAAAGTGCCTGTTCAGCTTAAGGGACAGATACTCGGCTTGCTGCCAGTCCTAAAGGCACACTTAAGCAGTTGTCCTACCCAAAGCCAGGCTACTGAGAAACTTCACGATGAGCTGAAAGCTCTATATTTCCTCTATTTATTATACCTTCGATATCCTAACGGTCTCGAGTTAGCAACATAAAACCTTAGTTAGACGGTTTGAGGGTAGTGCTTGACGTAAGAGACTTATTACAACCCTGTAAAAAAAAAAAAAGGAAAAAAAAAAAAGGGCAATTAATCTTTTTCTCCTTGAGCCTGCTCTTCGCCTCTGTAGGTGAGCAAATTAGTGAGATGGGCTTTTCCTTAAATGAAACTCTCCAAATGTCTCCAGGTGTTATCACGAGCTGTGCTCTCACAACCTTCAGTTACCAGATCTGTGCATGACAGAAGCCGGCAAATAAAATACTATCCCTGTGCCTAACACAGGAGAAAAAAACCAACCCCAAACCCTCCCTGATGGTGATCACAAGTGATGGGTTCCTTCACGCCGCCCATAAGCGGGGGGGTTTGAACGTGTGGTAGTGCCACATCTTGTTATGCAAAGTGAGGGAGAGCAAGCAACAACAGCAAAAGTAGTATTTGCGTGTCATTGAGGAGCTCTCAGTTAAATAGGAATGTTTTATTTCAGCTCAGGAGCGTGCTGTGACCGAGACCACAAACGGTGAAGTGTCTGATATAAGTGAAATGAGTGTGAAAAGCTCACCTGACATGAAGGTACAAGTAGCACCCACGTTTAGCCCGGTTACTGTATGAGATGGCTGCAGAAACATCAAGGCAAGAAACCTGAGCTGTGTAGTGTCTCTAAGAAATTTGTTTCTTACAGTCGCTCAAAATAACCAAAAGGAGAAATCAGTTCCTCAGGAAAACGAATAAGAGCTTAGTAGGACTGTGAAACCCAGGGATAGTCACACAGGGGTAGTCAAAATTCAAGTCAAAAGTCAAATTCAGATGTCTCTCAGTGAGAGTTTTTAGACATTACCATTTTGGGTGTTTTTTTGGTTTTTTTGTTTGTTGGTTTGGTTTGGTTTTTTTGAGTCTCCTGTGATGCACCCAAGCGTGCTCAGAGCTAGCTCTCAAATCAGAGCCGTGCTTCTTGGGTACAATGGGGCTTGTTTTTTTCTTATTCCATTTGACCTCAATATTCTGTCTCCAGCAGAACTCCAGTTGGATTTCAGGAAGAGTATTCCACCTGGTGACCTTTCCTCTTCTTGTGGCATTTGGGACTTCAGTCCTTCTTCTGGCAAGTTGCAGCCTCGATGTTGTGGTTTTGTTATTGGTGGAAACTTCGGTTTGTTTTTTTTTTTTTTGTTCTGCAAATGATTAGGAAAAAGATCAATCTTTTCCATGTGGAGAAAATACCTTCGTCTTTATCTTCTCAAATAAAGAAGATGATGGATAATTTAGTGCTGCTAAAGACTAAAAGAGAGGGAGGGAAGCATCTCATGGTTGGGGCTCCATGTGAAAGCTCTCAGAAACCCCCAGTAGGCACCACTGGTTGTAGAGGAAATAGGGAGTTGAAGGTTTTACACAACACCCTTTGTCGGGAAGCGAAGGATAGGACTTTGCTCTTTGAAATACAAGTCAATCCAAAAGAGGGGCCGTACGACACAGTTTAAACAATTTATGTTCTTATGTTTAATGGGAGAAAGATTGTCAGGTGAATGTGACTAAAGAAATGTTCCTCAGCAGATCAGCCTTGAGATAATACATGTCACAGAAGGGAATAACCACCTGCATTTCTGCTGAATTTTGGGACTGCCGTTCTGCCCTCACCTCTTCAGCTACAGTAGTAATTCTTTTTTGTGTCTGCCTGGTCAGAGAGAAGGTTAAAGAAGTTGTGAAATGCCAGGTTAGATTTATGCATGCAACAGCATGCAAGGTACACCTTTAATACCAATTCTGCAACCACCTTCAGTGCTGACAGATGCATTTTCAAATGCTTAAAGCATCAAGAAATTAATGCAGTTACCAGAAAAGAGTTGCAAACTGGAATTCTGTATCACACATAATGGACGTTTTTATGCTAATATTAATGATGCAGAAACTGTAGAGTCATAGAATGGTTAGAGTTGGAAGGGACCTTCAAGATANTCCCTGCGCTGGCCCCGTTCCACCAGGTCCATGTCCTTCCTGTGCTGAGGACTCCAGAGCTGGACACGGTGCTCCAGGTGGGGTCTCATGAGAGCAGAGCAGAGGGGCAGAATCACCTCCCTCGACCTCCTGGCCACACAGGTCATGTAGCTCTGCAAAGCACATAGGCACATCTTAGTGTTAGACACGCAGGTCTTAGTCAAAAGAAGGTTACCTCTTTAGATTAAAAGTCTGGACTAAGAAATTTAATTTTATAAAGGTTTATTGTTTGGTTGTTTTTTTTTTTTTTAAAAAAAAAGAAAGAGATGTCCTTTTTAGACATTTTTGAAAACATATTTTCTGCTCTGAGAGAATTGCTGTATTGAATTTAGAACTGCTAATAGCTCATGTAATGAAAAAGAGATTTAATTTTCTCTTGAATTAGAAATTCCTCTTTTCAAATTGCGAAGTGCACGTGAATGATAACCTGTGCCAGTGCCCAGTGACAGTCACCGTGAAAAGTGTTTCCTGAGCATTATTGAGCTCAGTTTGGCTTGATACCGTGCACTTCAGCCTTTGCCTCTTCTTCCTTTAATCCTCAATTAACATTTTTCCTTGATGTTTCCCATCTATTTTAGATGTTAATCATCTGGGGACCCGGACTGTCCTGTGCCACAGTCTGTGTCCTCTTATGACAGAGGCACCTCGTCCTGCTCAAGCTTTTCAGTCCCAGTGGAATACTTGGGATTTTGGGATTGGTTTTCTTTGGTGTCAGGCAGCATATTTGAGGGCTTTCCAGTGCTGAGGTGGCTACTTGAGCTTTCAGATTTTGTGTGCTCATCTGAACTAATCTTCTATTCCTTTGAAATGTGCCCGTTTCTAATATTAGTCCAAATTCTGAATTATTTCAGTGTCAAGAATTAGGAGTGTATTTAATAATATGAACTCTTACTAAGCTTCTTAATCGGAGAAAGGCCAAGGAATCCTTTTCATACTGACTTTTCCTACCTCTCTTAGAATTTGGTCATGGAAGCCCGAAAAGAAATGAGACGGTTTCCCTACATCTTTAACAAAAACAGTAGGAAGTACAAGATGACTTTTTGCTCTTCTTTCTACAGAAAGCTTCCAACACGGTCCTCTTCTGCAGAAAATATAGCAACCAGAATCATTCTGAGCAGTAAACCTCCCAGTTACCTCACTCCCTTGCATGCAGGTGAAAAAAAATACGTGTGATGTGCTTTTATGTGTCGTTTGACTTCAAAGTGACTTTACACAAAAATGGATGTTAATAAAGTCAGGATTTGAAGAGGCAGCGTTTGTGCCGAAATGAAAACAGTAGAACAGCGATCAAATGGCCCCCAAATGGTGCTATTTCCATGTCACTATTAAATTCCCCTTTCTCCTTCTAAAGTAGCTGAAGATCAAACTGGTAACAACTGGGGTTTCTCCTTTCCTGTTAGCACCGAGCCGTATCGCAATTCACACACCCTTTCCCGAGTACTGGAAATCAGTAGGAAAAGAAGACTCACTGTGTTTATGCACATGGAAGTTCATTCATTGGTCAGAGCTATGAAAACCACAGTACAGTGACTGCGTCCTGCAAGCTGATTTCTGCGGCAAAGCACCGAGGCAAAGCAGAGAATGAATTAATCGGCTCTGTATAATGCGCGAGACACGCAAAACCCCAGTTATGGAGGCAGTGGTTTAACTGGAGTTACAGGCCTGATAGTTGAGACCCTTAATGACTGTCTGTTCTGTGTTTTGAAAGGAATAACTTTGCAATTAGAAAGCAATTAGAAGGCCATTCAGGTGGAAGACAATTTAAACTGAAATAGGGTGATATTAATTGGGAGCAGTTAAGAACATTTAATTAGATGCCCCGAAAGCCCCAGTTCCATAATTGGAAGGGAAAGCCACGCTGTTTAAAAAAAAAAAAAGCCAACTTATACTGGGAATAAACCTTATTTATAAACCAAATGCCACAGAAGAGGAAGAGGAGGTAGAAGACGCGGTAACTTGATAGGAACCAACATTACCATAAACTGGAAATTTCCTTTAGAAGTTAGGAAACGGAGGGGAAAATAACAGAAACAGACTGGAAAAAACCTTAATGACCGGTGGAGTAAAGGCAGATGTCTTACTTTCTGAAGTTTAATAGCCATCATATCTATCCATTCAATTCCCTGAGTAGCTGCAGGTTGAGGAAATCTCCATAGTAGTGACCAAACACAGATTTCTTTTTTTTCAATAGCTGTTTCTGTTCCATGTGTGTGGGAGGCAGCCGGATACTCCTTTAAGTCCTGATGAAGAAGGAACTGTTTCTTCTCAGTTGGAACTATTGTGAGTGAGGAACGAAAGCTTGGATGCTTTTTATTTGGGAAAATGAGTTTTGCGTTATTTTTGTTGTCGTTGTTGGAAGAATGGCAAAATTTCTATTTGAACTGATCTTTTTTGACTTGCTAAATTAGGGTAAGTGTTAATGATGACACTTCGATATTAGTTTCTTCGTGCAAACCTTTCCAAATTCTGTAATGTGTCACTCTGCCTTAAGGACATAAGGGACTACCACAGAGTGTGACATGTTTTCTGATGTTATTCTGATAAGTGGTGGAAAACCATAAAAATTCTGTTTTGTTTATGTTTCTGAGCAGTTTTCTTTAGAATTTTAGTATAGTTTTTCACTTACTTGTTTTTTGGGGCACATCTTGAGAGACAAAAGGGCCAGTGGAGTTATTAAATGCTTTAGAAAAGCTAAAGAGAAGGGAGGATTTGTTAAGTTAGAAAAGGTCACGTTTGGACAGATTGCATTTGAGATGATGAGACTGCTTCTAAAATGTGATGTCTGAGAAGAAATGCAAAGAACTACCCCTGAAGCTTGTCCTTACAGAAGGACAAACTACAGAAGAAGCGATAAGGAAAGAAAATCACTTTCAGTGATGAGGTCTCCCCTCAGCCTCCTCTTCCTCCAACTAAACAGTCCCAGCTCCTTCAATCACTATTCATAGGATTTGTTCTCCAGGCCCCTCACCAGCTCCATTGTCCTCCTCTGTCCTTGCTCCAGTCCCTCAACATCTCTCTTGTGCTGAGGTGCCCAGAACTGGACACCATACTCAAGGTGGGGCCTCCCCAGTGCTGAGCACAGGGGGACAATCACCTCCCTACTTCTGCTGGTCACACCATTTCTAATACAAGCNCCCTACTTCTGATTCTGATCGAAATTCTACTCCAAGTTGTCCTGATTCCTGTCCCTTCTCTGAAAAAGTAGTGGGGCGTTTTGCATTATCCTCGTTACAATCAATTAGTTCTTAAGCTTTCTCCAGAGGGTTTTCTATGCAAATAATTCTGCCAACATCTTCCTGGAGGATAATCCCATCGCAGTACTAAATCTAGGGATGTGGGGGACATGCTCTCTGTCTTGTTGCTGGAATTAAAGTGATTTAAAGTGGTTTCTGAGGTGTTGGGTTCAAAAAGCTTTTATCAGCATTTGGCTGATGAAAGCAATGGTTAATCAAAGTGCTTGCTTTATGCACATCATGTCTGATTACCCTGCACTGCTCATCTCAAAACTTCTGAGCTGGCCTGCTAGGAATACCTGACGTGAAAAAAGATGAAAGTAATAAAAAACAGGTGTTTAAAAAAACCGCTGCTGACTCGTCAAAAATGCACTTTGGGAAAATTTAGCTGCTGGTTTGACTAAGGAACGTAATACGACAATTAACATCAATTTGAGTGAAAACATCAATTTAAGGTTCTGGCCTGACCTACGTTCATTTCAGTTTGTGTTATATTCAAAATTGGGGAAAATTGGATTGAAATTTTTTTTTTCTTTCTTTCTCTACTGAATGAAATACATTGATATTCTGGCCTTGCTGCAGGTCAAATCAGAATCTCTGCCCGTGCTTGTACATTGTGTCTGATCAGTCTTGACAGTTGATTGTGTTGACAGCTTTGTACAGTTGCTGACTTAATTTTTAAAATAGTGTCTGCTAATTAAAAAAAACCCCAAGAAATAGAACTAGTATCTTCTGTGTTCTGGTTCCCTCTGGGTGTTGAACTTCAACAATTTACATTTTGTTGTGAATTTTTGCTACAGTTGTGTATCTGTCCTTTGTCTTTTTATTTTCTTTTCTGTTTGCTTTGTTTGTAGTTTTTTTTCTGGTGTTTTACAACTTGATTACTTCTGTTTGTTGTTTGTGTGACATCCTGAATGCTTTTCTCTGGGGAAGAGTCCTCACGGTGCCTTAAGTAGGTTGTTTTTAAAAGCTGTATTGTTTTCAGGCTATGTCTGAATAACTGCATCTTGACATATTTACCTTGATAAACAAGGTTGTCTTGAGTCCTGCAGAATGTTTCCTGGGAGAACAGACAAGAGCTCAGAATGTTCCCTGGAGATTGCTTTGTTTAATGTCAACTCCTCTTCAGTTATCCATCTTCCTTTATGAATTAGTCAAGGAGCACACATTTTATATCCTTACCTGCCCCAAAGCACGGCCTGCTCATACCATCATTGAGACTTTGGGTGGTGTTTCCAGCTGGTGAATGTGATAGCTTTAATACTGATGAGCGTGCTCAACCATACTTTTCAGAGGGTAAGTAGGCCTCGTGAAAGGCAGAATATTGCCTCAAATGGAGCAGTACCTCCTAATAAGCTCCTTAAGTGCAGTCCAATATCCTTATAGCAAGAAGATGCAGATAGGGCTGATGACTATGCTAAAAGGGGTGAGGGTCACCCCTGAAGTGCTGGGTGGTAGAGGGCAGGTGCTTGGTTTGTGTTGCTCAGAAAATAAGCAAAAACATTCTGTCCCGTCTACTTGCCGGGTTTTCACACCTAGTGCTGTCTGATTTGGGAGGGGGGAGGTGGCAAAAGGAGTAAGAGAACACTCCTGTCCTGAAGACCTCGTGTCTTGTGTGAGAGACAACTCGGTATTGGGGAAGGTTCTCTTTAACATCATTATCAATGATCTGGACAAGGGGATTGAGTAGCACCCTCAGTAAGTTTGCAGATGACACCAAGTTAGGTGGCAGTGTTGATCTGCTGGAGGGTGCAAAGGCTTTGCAGAGGGATCTGGACAGAGTAGATGGATGGACCAAGGCCAATGGGATGAGGTTCAACAGGGCCAAGTGCTGGGTCATGCACTTGGGTCACACCAACCCCAGGGACACTACAGGCTTGGGGCAGAGTGGCTGGAGCTGCCTGGCAGAAAAGGCCCTGGGGGTGTTGGTGGACTGTGGGCTGAACATGAGCCAGCAGAGTGCCCAGGTGGCCAAGAAGGCCACCAGCATCCTGGCCTGTGTCAGGAACAGTGTGGGGAGTAGGACTTGGGAGGTGATTGTCCCCCTGGACTGGGCACTGGTGAGGCCCCACCTCAAGGGCTGTGTCCAGTTTTGGGCCCCTCACCCCAAAAAAAGCCCCCATTGAGGGTGTGGAGCAGGTCCAGAGAAGGGCAATGGAGCTGGTGAGGGGTCTGGAGCACAAGTCTGGTGAGGAGGGGCTGAGGGAGCTGGGGGTGTTCAGCCTGGAGAAGAGGAGGCTGAGGGGAGACCTTCTGGCTCTCTCCAACTCCCTGAAGAGAGATGGCTCTTAACATTACGATATCTTATTCTATTTATATGACTATAATCTGGCCTACTATGTGAGAAGAACAGCTAGCCTTAAAGACAAGAGGAGAAGGGCAGTGCAGAAAGGGTTAAAGAGAGAGTGGGAGACCCAAAGTTGGAGTTTTCTGGGTATTATTTTTATTTGCACTTTGGAATCTGGTTGCTCGTTCTGTTTCTTTGTGGTTATTTTAATTCTGGATCTGTTGTGTCTTGCTCATTGGTGGCGATAAAGCAGCTCTGCCTTTACCCGGGGAGTGACCTGGGCAGGTGACACAGAAAGGACACGAAAGAGGAAATGGAAAACATTGGCACCTCTAAGGGGAGCGATGTCCATAGCATTTTACAGAATCACAGAATC
>VXBJ01005697.1:5323-17642 GCA_013400055.1 Nycticryphes semicollaris
ATTATCTAAACAGACTAACTAGATAGATGACTTTTCAGGTACACATGCCATTCCGACCATAGCTGACAAATTTTCAGAAGTCCTCATTTACCATTTTCTAGTTTAGAACTTCATCAAAGGGTGAAATGTAATCATAAAATTATATTCCAGGAATGTGCTCAAGTTTATCAAAAAATGGTCCTTTAATTGAGCATATGCAAAGTGAGCCTTCAAGGGTATAATTGCTGATTTTATAAAAACCATATATTGCAAATACACAATATCCTGTAACTATTCATAGTTTTTAAAGCAACAAAATCCTAAAACTAAGAAAAAGACTAAACAATAACTAAAGTTTTTAAAGTGTTATGATTTAATAATCCTCATTCATAACTATCTGTACCAATGGTCACACTGCTTCTGAAAAGGTTGTGTTATGATAAAGCTTATTATTCATGCATAGATGCAAAACTTAACCCAAAGTCTTCAAACTGTTTTCTGCATGATAGCTACTAAAATCATCTTTTAAAGTTATAATGACTTTTTACCTTTAGTGCTTCTCCAGTTAAACCAAGCAATGATGGTATGTTTTATGTTTTCACAGTCTGTCAGTTTTGAATGAGTTTCATTTCTACATTCTCATGAACTAGGATTTGCTTGCATTGCTTGGACCACAAAATTAGCTGTGAATATTTTTAAATACTTCCTCTTTAAACACCGTAAATAAGTTATCCTAAAATTTTCCAAAACTCTTGTCTTAACAAAACCCAAAATTCTCTTGAAATTATACCTTTAACATAGTTGAGGGACATACATACACTTAATGCCAAGAACAGCTTCTTATTTTGACGAATTTGCATTGCTGAAGCTGAGACTGAGAAAAACATCTGATGATTGTGTATTATGATAGATTCCTTCATTACAAAACTCTCCCATTTAAGATACTACCTCTTAGCTAGTATTTTTAATCAGCATAATTCTTGCATTTAAAAACCATACGATTAATAAAACTAATAACTCTCTTGAAGTTTTAGTGTATTAATCCTAGTAAGGGATTTAGGGAGCCTGATGTTAATAGAACACTCACATTCAACATGGTTTTTTGCTTCCACAAGCTAATTTAGGAAGACAAAAGTTGCCCACAGTTTTTTTGTAAGCTAAATAAAACACACACACACACAGAGGCCTGCTTGACACCAGGTTTTGGTGAAGTTTTGTAACTACTCTTACACCTACTGTTGTAGGCATCACTATGACCACACTGTTCAAAGAGCTAAAGTCAATAAATAAAAATGAAACTGAAGCGCTCTCCCCTTAAGAGCTCTTAAGGGACTGCATGCCAAACTTCTAAAGAAGAATCCAAACATGCTTCATCTGCAGGATGAGATACTCATTAAAAAGAAAATTAAGCAGTTCCAAACACTGTGGTAGAAAGTTGCTGGTTTGTTGTTTGGTTTTTTTTTTAATTTAGATTCAAAATTTCAGCAAGAATTTCTCCTACATGAACTAAAGTCACTATGTGAAAAATGTCTTATAAAGAAATAGGGCTATAAAAGCAAATAATAGACCAGTAAGAAAAAAATGTCAAAAGGAATTTTTTGCCTACTATATTACCCAATAGGTTATTCAAATATGTCAAGTCTAATTGACAGTTATGGGAATCTTCAGAAAGACATGTTAACTGTACACCTATTTAGAATCTAGTATTGTTTGCATCAACATATCAACATATTGCTACAAGAATTGGAATCTGCTCTAACATTTCTTTAAAATAAACTCACATATGAGCAAGATTTTTTACTTTTCATAATTTCATCAGAATCAATGTTACAAGCTGTTCCAAGGGAAAGAAAGATCTAGAAAAAATTAAAACTCACACATTAAATTCGCATGGTTGAGTGTACACATCTGAAACGGAAATATTTTCAGTGGTTTTATTCATCAACAACATAGTAAAAATATCTGACTTCCTAGGCAGCTAAACACATACTCGCTTTATCATAATAAACTGATATAAGTAACATACATCAGTACTTAGCCTGTGCACCATCTGTAGGTAGTCTTCATTTGAGCCATGCCTAGAATTATCAGCATGATGATTAGCTGAATTTCCAGACAATTGACTTGAAACTTTATTTTCATGGAGATTCCTCATCCCAGCTGTGACAATGGGACTGGATACTGAAGCTGAAATACAAAAACTTATAACTATACTGATATTTTCACACAGTTGTTAGCTCTAAAAAATTTCACAGAAAACACCATAGTGTGGATATTAATCAGCTGGATGCAAGAGGTCTGGAATCTGGACAAGAATCCAACTTTCTTGATTAAATCCTTTTGCCACAAATACCTTGAATAAAATTAGATATCTAAGATTTGAATTTTCAAGAGGATTTAAAACCCAAATTCCATGTACAGATTAGCCAAGCGTCTCGCCACATCTATCCTAAGTACAGTCAGTATCATATTCTTATACGTTATAGAAAACTTTATTTTCTTCTATATAACTTGTATTTACTACCTTTAATAACTTCCCCTATATAATTTGTATTCACTACCTTTAAAAACTTCCAAAGTATACATGAGACACACAACATAGAAAACAGCTATATAAATTCTAAGCACACTGCTAAGCTTTAAGAACAAAGGATTAAAAATTCTCCAGTGAGAATTCTACTTACGAAAAAGCAAAATGCCTATATACTTAACAGTGTTCATGTTGTTCAAGACTGTTTTTAGAAGAGGGAAGAACAAAGAAATCCATTCGTTCTGAAGGTCATCTTTGCCTATTACTGCATACCTTGAGCGTAATTCTATATACTTAGTCTTGTTTACACTACAAAGGTTTGGTAAGGCTAAAGAAGATGGCAGCAAAACTTAGATTACACTGGCAAAAATTAGGTTTTCATTAGTACAGGTAAACGATTGCCAGAGCTAACAAATAAAAGCTTATTTATTTATTTTTCTAGTGTCACGTAAACACGACTACTATGCAAAATGGGTGTACATAGGGGAGGATCAGTGTAACATGAACATGTGATTTACTCTTTCTTCTTTTTTCCTTTTTAAATAAAGTATACACTACCACCCTGTACAGTCAGGAAAGCAAAGCTTAAACATATCAAAAAATTCCCTATCAAGTTAAACATTTACATTAAGCAATGACTCCTTCATAGAAATTATAGCGCCATGAAACATACACCTGAAGGTAAAGTTGACACGAGATAGGAGAATAAAACAAACATCACAGACTTACCTTGCTGCATCTGAGGATGTGGCGTATAACTTGGAGGATGTGAATATGGCATATATCCTGCAGGACTTTGAGGAGCATATGGACTAGGCACTGGACTGTTCTGTTGTGCCAAAAATCTGTTTCCAGAGCTTGTCTGTGGTGGCACAAATCGGCTAAAAATGAAATAAAATGAAGTTTTAAAAACTTGGAAAAGAAAATTTAGACAAATTTATTTCTTTTGGAATATTATATTTCTGGAACATTACACCTTCTGCAAGAGACAAAATTCCAATGCAACCAATAAACACCTTCAAAAGCTATTGATACCTTCCCAATTCCAATTACTACTTAAGAGTCACAGCTTGGGTACTGCATTAGTAAAAGTAAAGAACAGAATAAAAAGCATTCATAAAACCTCCACATAGGTAAAGGAAACAATGACACAAATATTTATTAAAATAAAATCTGAAGATTTACTAAATCAATAGATGCAACTTCCTAAAGTTAGTCCTAGAAGTTTGAATAGAAGTGACAGCTAAAGTTTAAATATTATATAACTAGCTTGCTAGGATTAACAAGGAGCCATATACTCTAAATATGACTTTTCCAATAAGATTTCAAAGAACTTCATCTAACAGAACTATACTGCCAAGATATAGGAATGCAATAGGCAGTTAGGTAGAACCTGATCCAAAGTCCACTGAAAACAACTTATTCTTTCACTGGCTTTATCTTAGACTCATCCTAAAGATAGGAATCCATAAAAATAAAATAAGCTTGTGACAATAAGACATGTACATTATAACTTACATTCCTATATGAGCTTTTCAAATAAAAATAAACCAAATAAATACTTCAGAAAGTACATTACAAGCTTTCACACCTCTCAGTTCTAGATAGCAACTCTACGAAGACAAGCTTCCATAGAAAGAAATAAATAGCAAAGTATATAACACAAGGATTTTGAGAAGACTGTACACTGTAATATTCACAATTCAAAAAACCTTCTAACCTTCTACAATATCACTTTTAGATATAAAAGTAAAAAAGCACAGTTTTTTGTGCAGATACAGAGCAATTAATTTGCCAAAATAATTAAACTTACTTGAAGTGAAATGAGTTTATTTTAATAACAATATCTAATAACTGGAGATTAAATCTGTTAAAGCCCAGTAACTGGGTTGGAAACTAAATAAGGAAATCTTTCCTCTAGTCCAGAGTACTTCATTATACTATGGCCTGGATTATAGGTACATGCTACTTGCCGACACTCAAAGTTTGAAAAAGAACCAGAAAGTTAATGAGGAAATTGCTGGAAGACTGGCCAGGCTACTGGGCCTATCCTCCTCTGAGTGGCCTTTTGTGTAACTGTTACAGTGGTACTCCATGCTTTTTACAAGTCTTCTTTCCCACCCTCCTGTCACACTGGTACTGTTATACATGCCGGAACACATAACCTCACCAGTCTCAGCCTCTGCCACAGGTAGAGAACAGCTGGAGGGGTGGCAGGAGCAGGGGGATTCCTTAAGCAGTAAAAAAACGTTTGCCAAAATTATGGGAGGGGGAGAAAACGGGAAATCATGACTAGTCAGAAAACAAAGATTAACTCATTAACAAAAAGATGTTTCTTTGCCAGCTGAAGAAACTCACCCTGCTGTCAGACAAATGCAAAATTTGTCTTCACTGATCATTTTCCATTCACATACTTGCAACAAGAACTGACTGTCACCGTAGGAACAATTTGCAGTTTGCTACCCATCCCACCCCATTTAAAAGAAAGCGTTACCTGGAAGGGCTATGTGAGATAGTGGTTTGTTGATAATTGGAAGATGCAGGACTACCTCGCATAGAATTCTGAGAAATATTAAACTGCGACATCATCATCCCTATTAAGGAGAAGATAGCAGCATTACTTTACATGCATTTCCTTTTTAATCAATGAAGTCTCTCAGAAATTATATACAAAGAGATTATAAACTTTACAGACATTTACATCTACCTACAACTGTTACGAAAAACAAAAAAAAAAAGACTGATTCCATGTAAGATGTCAATTTTACACTATGACATAAAAAGAACATTCCCTAAAGCAGTATTAATTCAATTATAAATATCAATAGTAGTTCCTTCCTCTGTTCCTTAGCCAAAAACCTGCTAGTAAACAGAAACATTTTATAACAAGATGTATATTCCATACCCCAGACTGCTGTGTACAGAACTCAGTGTGCCCATAAGTAAAAGATTTGGAAACTTCACAACAAGTCAGAAAACTTATCTCCCATTTTTAGAACAAGTATAGCAAACAATCATCTCAGGCTGAGCGGTGCAAGACATTCTCCCTGCTCCCATAATGCCTTAGTGGTTCCTTTCTACCCAGGGACAAAAGCTTTCTGCTCCACCATGCTTATAAGGAATGTTATCAAAGGTGCTGAAAGATTTTCAGTCACGAAGAATCACCTATATCCCACCTGTAGATTCCCACAGCCTGTACATTCTTAACAGTCATGCTTTGGAAATTCAGGAGTTCTACTAGATAGCAAGCCACAAGTACCAATATGCTCGAAACTAACTTGGCATCTTTATTAGGGAGAATATAAGGGAGTATTTTTCCCCCCTCTCATCGATACAGGTATAAAGAGTTTCCTAACCACCACAGGGCACTGGAAGTTGAAGCGGTACAGGTATACAAACAATTATATGACTTCTAACCAGGTGATTTTAATGACAGAATTTAACATCTTGCAGCTAAATCAGCATCAGAATTCACATGCACACTGCAGCTTGGGAAGCCACAGCAAGTGATCCACAGCCATCGGTATATGCAAATCAGTAATGCAAATATTTTAAACCAAAGGTTAGATAGAAGGCTGACAGTAGTCCACAATCCAGAGTGTTTGGGAGCCATCAAGCCTTGAATTACTATTACTAATTTTAATTACTGCAATATTCACACAAGCAAAGCTAGTTTCAGATATCCTCCCTGTCACCCTCTTTTCTCTTCCCCTCTCCCCAGCAGAGAAGCGATGGGATAATCTTCCAGGTATGCAGCCTGGTAGGTATGAAGTGCTACATTCCAAGTACATTAGCACAAGCAAATTAGCCCAGAGCAGGAGGGAAAGTGACATGTTGTGCTGGAAAAAAAAATAATAATAAAAAAAAGAATCAGAGACCTCCATACTTCAAGTACAGAGAACATTTCATTGCCCCATGTAACAGAAGGGGACTCCTCAATTCCTGTCCAATTGTTTAAATGGATACTAGTTGCCTCATACAGGGGTAACACAGGTTTTGTATTGGAGGCAGCATTCGGAATGCCCACTGCCCACACACTTCACTGCCACTCTCGCCACATCTAGGTAGCCATCAAACTACTAACCCATAACATTCATGTACAGAAAGCTGACAGAACATGCACATTCTGCTTTGCTTTATACTTAAAGCAAAGACTGCATTTTTAAAATACTTTAAAAACATATCTATTTGTTTTCTCCTCCCTAAATTTAAAACACCTTTTGAACCACAGGTGCAATAGCTTTTGGTTTAAAAGAATGATGGAAAATATGTAAGTGAATCCATTTTTAATGTCATTTAAAAAACCCTAAAACTTGTCCTGTGACAAACAGTTCTCACCTCTCTATCTCCATTGAAGGGGGTTTGGAGAAACATGGGGGACACAAACTTTAAAAACCAACAAAACGAAACAAAATCCTCCACAACCCCTACTCTTCCCCCCCTGCCCCTCCAAAAAATACCATGCCACAAAAAACCACAACCAACACCACCAAAAAACCAAAAAACCCCACCCACCACAACAGTGTCTCCAAAGTTTCCAGAAATTAACAAGTCTGCCTAGTAACATAATGAAGGAGGAGCAAAAATAAGCCCCAAACATTTAGTCTAAAAAGGAGCTGAAATTAGTCTGTGGCCATTAACACTAAAATATCTTCTTGTACATTTTTTACATTGTCATCATATCACTGAGTAGTAGATTTATAGGTCCACTGTGCATTTCCATACTTTACAATACTTAAGAATTTCTTTTAAATGCAACTTTAATTTTGATTGTTGGTAATGTTCAGTTTTGAGAAAACATCATCCTAGTAATAACATTCCGAGAATTACTTTCCTGAATACATACTCCCAGTCATGACTATAATTTCTTTTTGCTTGGAAAAAAGCGATATGCATAAATCCATTGTAGCATTCCTACTAAATGCCAAACAACACACTACGTAAAAACACAGCTCAAGATCACAGAAAAAGTCTTGTGTGATTAAACTGTATTACAACATCATGCATGCTTAAGGTAGGACTGCTCACCAACAGGTGATTTTTCAGTTAAATATACACTTCGATTGAAAGTATACGCTTACAGAGTTTTTCCCTTTTACAAGTACACATGCACTTGAATTCTTGTATGAACGAAAAAAAAATATCTAAGTAACTAATGTTTATGGAATGATACATAAAATTTTAATCCTCAAAAATGATCAAGTTGTGGTAAATAGTTTAAAGTGAATTTTAAGTCCTCTTTGCACCCTAAGCTATGCTATGAATATTAACCTATTGCAATACATTATTTTAGAGGATCTTTCGACAAGTATATGCTGAAAGACAAAGCCAAAGTGTTGAGAGGGAAAAGAGGAAAAAATTATCATGAAAACTGATACTAAATAATTTCTTAATTTGAAATAGAAATCCACTCATACACTATAAGATGCAAGACAGATGTAGTTGAAAGATGGCACTCAGAAATTTCTCTGTCATCTGATGAAAAAGATCTAAAATAAAATTAACATGCTGCCCTTGTACAAAGTTGGGACTGATGCCACATGGTGCAACTCAGTCTGTTCAGACAACCTAGTAATAGAAAACAGTCTGAAAAATTTAACTAAAAATCTAATCTGCGTGAAGACTGTTTCAACAATGGGACTATTATCAAAAGACATTGAAAAAGAGTTTGAATACTGATGTTACATTACCTGAAATGAAATATTAGCAATTTTGGGGGGTGGAGGTGGCAGAGAGGGGGGTATGTGCACCCAGGACACAAAGCAAAAGAAGTGCACACATAATACATCTTTTCTTGCACTACCTGTTCATCATAACTTAAAAAAATCCTCACTCTAAACTTAGTGTTGAGCTACAAATCAATATGACCTTGGAAAAAAAAAAAACATCAGCACAGAATTCTGCCTGCATTTTCCCTTATACTCACAAGTATTCAAAATATAATATTTATTTTTCTGAAGATGCCTTTATTTCCTGACAAATTTTACTGAACCAATAATTTTATTCCATGTTTAACATAATTCTTTAGCCAGGTGGTCTTTCTGTTCTTGCATTAGAAAAGAAGGCTGGGAAAAATTAATTTGAGTTCGGTTTATCCATATTAATGGTGGCACTGACACTCAAGGAATCACAGTACAGAAGCCCACCCTATGCTGAGTAAATAGACAGGAGGTCATGCTGCCTTTGTTCCTTCTCAATTCTGGTCATTACAAATACTGGCTCACAGTACCCAGCACTGACTTCACCACATGCTGGACTCAACAACAGAAGGCAGAAGGACAATATTCAGAAGAAAGAAAGGAAAGCAGAAGAGATTAATTTGAAATACTAGAAAAGAGCCTAAATTCCATTCTTCCGGCTAGCAAAATGCATTACATAAGATCTCTAGCAAATCCCCAGTTGTTCTACAAATCATGATTCTACAGAGATTACGAAATCTGTCCAGAAAGCAGAAGAAAACCCAGCCTTTGCAGCCAGAACACATCAGTATATCCTCCTTTGGCCTTCGAGATCTGAATGGTATGTATTAACAGGTAATAAGGCTATAACAGTTTGCCAGCATCTAGCTTAAAGATCCCTCTATTTCCAGGTAAGAGTGGGTGTTGCAGTACAGGGTCTGGCGACCGGAAGATCTCGCGATGTACGGAAAGATAGGCCCCCCCTCTCCCTATAGCCAATAGCGTTTCACACTTAGTTCATGATGTAAGCAGACGGAAGTGATGTTGTGAACCCAGACTATATAATGCCGTGTTATCTATCAATAAACGCCATTTGCCGTCCACCACATTGGTGTCTGCGAGCTGATGGACCGAGCGGCCGGGGGTTGGCCGACGTGCCGTTCTTGAACCAGGTCGCCACGCTTCCTGCAGGCGACAAGTGGGGCCTTTTTCTATAGAAAATAAATTCACACTTTGCCTAGCTTTTCCAAACATTCATTCCAGGACCTTCTTCCTCTCAAAATAATTAGTCTACAGCTATGCTTTTCCCCTCTTCCTCCTTTCCTTCACTTTTTCCGATTTCACACTTACATTACAATGTCTGCAGTGGTACAAGTATTCAGAATTATGCAAAATAAAATGAAATATTCAAGGATTTTTTGAAGTCTGATTTCTTTTGGTTCACTGAACCTAGTCATAAAGAAATTCAAATGAAATTACTTTAAAATAAAATCCAATCACTCGTTATAGAAATTAAACTTTGTAGTGAAATTAAATATTATTTTTTACAAAAATACCTAGTAGAGTTTATTTCCATGCTTACTCTAATACAATTGCTCTTAGGAGATGTGAAGATACATAGCTTTATATCACTATCAAATACAAGGCATAAATATCACTGCAGTGCTCCATATATATTTGTGGTTAGTATCAGACCCCTACGCTTACAGAACAACATAAAACACAATAAATAATCAAAAATCCTTACCACTTTGTACCCCGTATCTGTTTTGCATGCTTTTCTCCCTGAAAACATTAGGATTCCTTGCCAGGATAGCCTGAAGCAAGACTGGTATATCTCCCTCTGGATCATCACTGCCAAGGTTATCTTTCAATTCTCTGGAGTTGTGGAAGTAAGCAAATAAAGAGGCAAATGCATTTTCAAATTATAATAAAACATACGTAAAAAAAACCCCAAAACCAACCACAGAACACAAACAAAACCAAAAAAGCCCACCCCCCAATCAAAACAAAAGATGACGATTTACTGTTAAAATATAGAAAGAAAAAAAAAAAACAAGTCTGCAAAGCACTGTTCCCTGCCTCTATGGGGTTTTTTCCTCTCTTGTTTAAGTAATGGAAGAAGAGGTATTCATACTAGTCTTCAAAATTATCTTCTGTTAATAAGCACTTATATTTACATGGCTGTCAGTTTCTTATGCTTCTTCACTTTTGTATCGGTGATTTTCTCCATAAAAGAATGCTTTGGCATAACATCAAGTATTATTGTAGGAGTGAAAATAAGATATGTGTGAATGTATAGCATTCAGGTTGCAGCCCAGCACTTCAAGAATCTTTTCTAGTATCTTTTCTTTTAAAAAAGAAAATTGGTGTATCTGACATCAAAGGATTCCCTTTGAACCATCAAAAATGCAATGGATTTTCTATAAATGCATCCTTTCTTTTACTTATTGTTTGCTTTGAGTACTTTTAAAAGTTACTTACATTTGATCAAAACATGTAGGAAAAAGACAGAGCTAACAACACAATTCAAAGGACACCAGGGAAAAATAAATTAAAAAAAAAAAAAAAAGAAAAAATTAACCAAAAAGGAATACGTTAGCATACTTGCTGGTTTAATTCTTAAAATATTTAAGTTCAATATCTAATAAGAACTGACACAGGTGTGTCTCAAAAAAAAGTATCCTTTTGTTTAATACTTGGTATATAATTTGTCTATGTGCAAAGTGGAACACAAATGACTATTGCACAATCAATATCACAAAGTTTGCACTCCTAACTACCAAGGATGGAACAAGCAGCAAATCTATTACAAAAAATAAATCAGTTATGCTAAGGGTTGTCGAACAATTACTAACATTCTGACATTCTGATTGACTGAAACAATTGACTCATACAGCTGTGATCTACTAAATTAGTCTAACAAAAAACCTGCATGTTCCAACTTTCAGATTCTCACAAACACCCTTCTCAATTCAGTTCATTTTAATTTCAAGGAATAAAGATGTTGATCTGATAGAGTTAAAGTTCAAAATACATACATGTGATCTGTTGACACCTGATTGAGACTGTGGACAAGCTGTGAAACAAGGTTTTCATCCCTGCAAGCTAGAAGGCAGTTCACTTCTTCAGCTATCCGTCCATTGAAAAGCAGGCTTTTTGTTGTTGTAGCAGGTAAAGGTGATGGAAGAGGCAGCTGGTTCAAAACTGTTATCAGAAAACAGAAGTTCAGAATCATTTAATGAAACATGAGCATACAAAGATGGACACATTAATACTTCCTCATGCGATTAAGAAAGAAAATCTGACAACTACATTTGAAATACAGGGAAGATTTCTGGATTTCTTTTAATCATGAACACACACACACAAAGGCTGGACTTTTAAATAAAGCAATGCAGTCAAGTTCATAAGTTATATTATTGTAAATATTTAACTGTGCTAAGGCAAGCATTACGAATAAAAACATACTTTTAAACATTCCAGAATATTATGTTATTTAATGTTATGGCCATTTTCTCTTGGAGCTAAAAGAACGGAAATGCAAAATCCTTGTAGCTGCATGTAGTACTATAAGTGCACTGATCATATACTTTAAGTTTTCTACTCTGACCTTTATATTTAGTGTTCCTAATTTGTATGGTCAGAGTAGATTAAAAAAAAACCACAATAACCACCACCAAAAAACCCCTACCACCAAATCTAAACAACCCAACAACCAATTTAAGCCACTAATTAAATTCTCAGTTTATTTTTCTCTTGTTGTATTCATTTTTATGTAAGTAATCTTCTCAAGAAAAGGCTAGTGTTGCTGATTGGAATGAAAGCCTGGTAAAAAGATTTGTTTAATGAAAACACCTATCACAATATTTCAATCAGATTATAAACAAGCATACTATATGTTCAGAGGTCTACCTACAGGCATAACAAGGAAGTGTAACAAATAAGAATACTTGATTAGGTGATTTGGCAGGTCTACAGAGACAAGAGTAAGCCAGAAGAGCCCAAAAAGCCTGCTACATAGGAAAGTCCATGAAAACAAGCTGACTCTGACTTCAAATTCCCAGGCTGATTACATTAGAAATAGCTTCAGAAAAAAAGTAACTGAAATATATTATTTTGGCTCTTTTAT
>VXBJ01005698.1:0-29937 GCA_013400055.1 Nycticryphes semicollaris
ATTCTGTGATTCTGTGAATAATTGTCATATTATTCTTTTTCTAATCTTATATCATTATAGAAATTGGTTTTGCCTATGCATGTCTTATGAAGAGAACTAATTTTTCATTTAACCTCATCTTTACTATTCACTAAGTATAGAAAATAATGCCCACTGCTGCTAGTTTGTATTTTGAATCACATTAAAAAAAAAAAAAAAAAAAGATAGTTACTATTCTTTAAATATTGTTATCCCAAATCCCTGTCACTGAACTTTCAGAGTAAGGCCAATGGCATGTGTTTGTGTTGCATGGTGGCGTAGGAGCCTCTAAGAGGGCTTTCCTGCTGAATCATGAAGTTTGGACTGGGCCTTTGGTTGTTATTTTCTAACACAGGACAAAGGAATGCAGGCTGCTTTCATTCATGACTGGCAACTTTCCTTTTCCTTTCCTGATGTAATTGTAGTATTGTGACACAACCCAGAGAACAACCTTATTTATAGTTAAATATATGTTTGTTTATGGGAATAGCATTCCTCTGCCTCTTTCATTGTTTTTGAATATTTGTAAGTAGAGTGAAGTATCTTCTAACATATCATAAGTTTGCATCCATTCTCTTCAGTAAGTCAGTTTGTCATTGCAAACTTCATCTGAAATAGTCTTCTAAGCTAGTCTTTTTTATATGGTTTTGGTTGCTAGCCTTGGTTTTGTGAATTGCGTTTGTTTTCTTGATAGGCTTGTAATTTTTTTTTTTTTTAGAAGATTTTTCAAAACATTGCAAATGTGTTGTTACAATCTGTTGTACAAAGCTGTTCTGTGTGTAGCATTTTAAGTTTTTTATTTTAACTTCTCTTTTTAAAATCATCTTTAAGTGCAGTGTTGTTCACACAGTTAAATATTTCTTTCTGGATCATGTCATTTCACTGTGTTACTGTTTTACTGCCTAAAGCAATTGAACAGCTGTCCTTAATAGTTTAATGACATCATTGCTCAAGTATTGGCTGTATTTAATTCTGAATTTCCACTCAGAATACAACCTTCCTTTGGAGTAATGCTTAACACTTTATATGTATTTTATCTGGATCGGTGTTGTAAGTCTATTTTAACTTTTCTCTAAGGAATATCTTAGTGTATGAGAGTAACAATTTTTTATGACTTTAGAACAGCATCCACCCGAATGAATTGAACAAACCTTAGAATCTGTAAAGTGCAAGATGCAAACTATCAGACTTCTCAGAAACAAAGTAACTTTTTTTTTGTCACAAACCTGGTAAAAATACATAAAGTAGAAGATGTTTAACTTGTTAATCGACACCATATTATATTACAGTAGCCTTTTTATTTTTTATTTTTCCACTATTTAATTATTGCAAACCCTGAATTGAAGCTTTTTAGCTGTAATGTCATTCAATATGGTGATCTATATTAATATTAGTTTGGGTATTGTTTGTTGGGGTTTTTTTTATTTTTTTTTAATCAGGAGCAGTCCAATTGGTTAATTGGTTATTTTTCTACAGTAGTCACATTAGTGTCACTCCCAGTACCACAGATTAGTTATGCATGGATACCCTTTACTCTTTCCTGATGTTGGTAGGGTTGTACCCAGTTAATCCAAGCTCAGGATTGCATTGCATGAACATTTCTTGTACATACACTTTTTGCTTAGTCTTAAGAAAAGCAACAAAGGAAATCAAAGGCATTAACAAAAGAAGCAACTTGCTCCAGGAGTTCTGAATTCCTATAAAGTAAACTATGCTTTTTGATCTTTGAGTCTTCAGCTCTTATTTTCTCTAGACATAGAAAAATTGGAGGTTTTTTGTTTGATTATTTTAGTTGTTTTGGGTTTTGATAAGGAGGTTGGGTTTGTTTTTTTTTTTGTATAATTAACATCATTTTTTTTACCAGTGTGTTGAAATAATTGCCGCGATTTGAATGCTGTCCAGGTCAATTAATCTCCTTTTAGTTCTCATTTCTTTTTTATTGCAGATAGAGCTCATGCTTTATTCTCTGGATTCTTTGCTAAACTTTTTCTGTCTCCAAAATATCCAATATCCATACTCTTAAGTCAATGAATTTTTAGGTATTAGTAAGTTTTTGCAGATTCCATGTTTTCTGTTTTGACTTACTTAGTATTCTTACTGTATTTTATCATGGGAATAAATACAAAGTTCTGCTGTCACGTGTTATACTTAAATTCTTGCTCTTGTTAGTACTAGGTAACTAATTCAGGGATGGATGATATTTTGTATGTCAAGTTTTGTGAAAGTAGTTTGACTGTTCCAAGATTAATCTTTAAATTCTGTTATTGCTAAAGAAAAGTCCTACAGTCATTTCTTCATTTCAGAATGCATATGTATGTGTGTATGTATGTCTGTTGACATATAAAATATGCATATATATGTCATATTAAATGTATAGCAGAGAGAGTTTTGTCTTCTCTGCCTATCTCGGTATTGTGTTCCCTTCTGCCATTTCTGAATGGACCAAAACGACAACCATCAGAAAAGCTTCCATCAGATTGTACATTGATTATACATATGGAAAATGTACAGAAAAGTTGCTGTGGCTTTAAGGGTGAGTATTTTAAGAGATGCATTTTGCTGTTGAAATGTCAAGCAACTCCATCAAAATCTCAGTATGCCAACATGGTCACATGCAATAAATCTCTAAAGCTACTAAATGCATTACATGTAATTCCTGCACTAGCGCCGTTAATTATTTTCGTAAATTGCTTGGAAAAGCTTCTTTTTGAAACAGAAAATGCAAGTTTTCAATGCAAAGCTCTGCTGTGGGCAAATTCAGAACCCATGACATAGAAGTTCCCATAAATTTAATTACCAATTANTTTGTCATTCTGGCCACTAAAATAACCTTTATCTATCATTTCCTTACTTTAAATCTGATTGAATATGACTGTATATCAGTGGAAATAGAAGAGACAGGACATGAATATTTATGTAATAGGTTACAGATTATTTTGAGGTTTTCTGACAATGTTCTCTAGATTGTTTTAATATTTAGAGATGCAAAATTCATGGAAGAGTAGAGGTAGAATTATCAGATGGTGGATTATGTCTGAGGAAATGAGGAAAAAAAAAAAAAAGGTAGATAAAGTGAAATGATCCCATGTTAAAACTGCTACTGTTCTGAATCTGTGTAAGTTGGAAGGGACCTTGTGTAAATTTTTTTCTTCAGAATCAAGTTCATTAAATATTTATTTCCTGCAGGGCTGCATAATCTTTGAAAGCTGTGTGTACGTGATACTTTTGGCTACTCTCACGCTTCCAGAACATCTTACTTGCTTTTTGTCTCATGTAAATGTTCCTGACTCTTAACTCCCAAATTATCTGCTTGAGCTCTGATGGTTATAAGTTATGGTCGCAATAATGAAAAACAAGATACTGGCACTTCAGTGAATTAAACCCTTTGTAGTAACACATCCTTTTTTCTCTACCTTCACTCCCAAGTCATTGAATCATAGAATGGTTAGAGTTGGAAGGGACCTTAAGGATCACCTAGTTCCAACCACTCTGCCATGGGCCTGGACACCTTACTGCCAGTCCCTGCTTGGAATTGGATCAGGAAGAGAGGGAGTGTGTTACACACTCTTCACCAATATTAGGAATTCTCCAGGTGTTTAAGTAACACACGTGCAAATTCATCCCTTCAGCATTCTTAGAAATTTGTTACTTTCCTGTGGTGGTAGAAGGAAATAACAAATATTGATTTCTTATTGATTGGACTGGACATGTATTAAGATTTGAGTTTTGGATTTAAATTCATAGTATTTGATACTAAGGTTTAAGCTCAGTTGAAGAAAGTAAGTCTGTCCTATATGGTGATGAAAAAGAATTGTGGTTTCAGCAGTAGTCACTCAAAATAGTTACGTGGCAAAAACCTTAGAGCGGGGGAATAAAGGAACTGAAGGTTACTTAATCAGTAATGCATTTCAGTGCTGTAGATGAAACTGCTCTGGAAGACATCTATATTTTTGTTGGAAACATTCAACAACTGATCTGCAGTCAGAAATGGAACCACAATTATCATGACAGAATGAGGTGATGTATTATTTTTTTCAAATTTCAGGCTAGAAACTATTTGTGTCAGAAATCATACCATAATGGTTAAATGTGTTCTAGATATAATCATCCTTTCAAAGCACCCAAATGGTTTTGCTTTCTTAAAAACTTTATTTCATTGCTGAGATGCTAGAGGGAAACTAGAAGACCTCATCTTATGGTTTTTTTTATTTTCATAAGAGCTTTTTGGGAAGTAATCTTTTCTATGTGGGTACACAAAATCTACACATAGAAAGAAAAAAACATCTTTTAAATGGTTACTCAGAAAACCAAGGTTTAAAGGAGAATGAGGGAAGGAAAAGCATTTCATAGAATCACCTCTTCAAATACTGTACAAAGAAGTGTGACTCATCAGTAATGGACCTGGTCCTGCTCATCTGCAAAGAAATAGCTTGCATTCAGCTGAGATAAATATATCTGTATATATATCTATATATATATAGATTGTTGTTTAACAGCATGGAGACTGTGTATTTCCAAGTGCAATGTATTTCGGAGTAGATGAGTTTCTAAATCCAAATATCAATTGCTGGCCTTTACGAAGGTGATCCTAATTCCTCCCATCTTCTTTTCTTTAAGGATAAGTCATTTACATCTCTAGCTACTGTGGCTGTTTCTCAGCAGCAGTTCCTGGAACAGGTACATTGCGCTTTGCATCCCTCTTCCATGTAAGGGATGATTGTAAATATTGCATCATCCTGTTTCTTACAGCCCCTTCCCCTTCAGATCCCAGTACCACATCAAGGGTGTGAGGATTTGGCTAGAAGGAAGCATGCCATGTCCCAGAATTGATGCCGCTCTGGGAATTAGGGGACCAAGGCTGGGGGATCTTCCACAGCATACACCTTCCTTGAAGTCAAGGTTGTAGTGGTTGGCTTTGGGGTTTCTTAGGTGTGGCTTTTGGTTTTGCTTTTTCTGCTGGGTGTAGACAAAACCCATCACAAACCAGTTTTGACAGTTGTTGCCTGAGGCTTAAGCTCTAATAAGAATCACAAAGAAAAATGCCTTTATGTCTGCAGGTACAGCCAATGTGGTTTGCTCGGAACAAGTTTACCTGCCAAAAAACAGGGAGTAGGTTGATGTTTCTGGAGGTTGTCTCTCGTATCTTAGCAATAGGTGTGGAAAGGTGGAAAGTCTTAAAATACTTCCTAAAGTAGCTCGCTATGAAGTGACAATCTCACTGACTAGTAAATACTAAAATATCGTGAAAATTATGCTTTCAGAACCTCATATGCTGTGAACAGGAGATCCAAAATTTTGCCTTGATCTAAGGAAGTGGATCATCCCACCCTACATGGGCACAGGATGAGAAGTAGCAGTTGTTTGGGATGTGGTGCTGCACTTTGGATCTTGTGTGGAAACGTTTTCTCTCTTAGTTTGTGCAGCTGGACTTCATGATTAAACTGTTAAAATCTTTCTCCGAGTTTGACAGGGTTTAATAAAAACCTCTTAATTTGTTTATTAATGTTTTTACCAAAATAACCATTTCTGAGCTCTTATCTAGTTAATTTAACAAGAGTTATGGCTCTAAATCTTAAGCATGAGCATAGTCTTCCAGAAAGGCATAACACAAACTTGTAGTACATAAAAATTCATTATAGGTATCTTTCTACTCTCTAAACAAAATAAAAAAAGGGCAATATTTTAGTTACGCAAGAAAGTAGAAGTCTTTAGGTCAAAATTAATTTACACAATTACTTAGTAAAAACTCCTTTAGTCATCAAATTTCTCACCTCCTTCATACATTTCATTATATGAATGATAGTTAGTTCAGAGGCACAAACAAGTAAATTTACATATGATTTTTATTTATTTTATCACTGTTCCCTGGAATTGTATCTGCTCTCCTGTGTAGCTAGCTCGTGGCCACAGCTCCACAAACTAGGGTATGATTCTCTTTCACCCCTGCATGATGGAAAAGACAGAGTCCTGTGGTTCAAGTTAATGTTCTGTGGATTATTTCTATTTTCATCTATGCATACACTTCTACTTCTCTCTATTTGTACCTACCATGCAATGTAAGATGTGCAAACCAGCCTGGGAATGTGGAATATGGGCTTCCTTCTCCCTGCTGGCCACCAGGCAGTAGTATGAGGATACCTTTTCCCTGTCTTTCTGGTCTCCTGATTTTTTTTATACTGTTGAATGCCTGGAAGACTGGCTTCAGTGAAGGAAATAACCCATAGTTTCACAGTTGGATCATTCTTTCGGATTATGGGAAAAGCTGGTTTATCTCCACATGTTGAAGAAGTCTAGAATTTCAGACTTGTACTCTTCCCTAGATTATCAGAAGGTGATCAATGCCTCATTTTCCAGCATGCTTTGGTTTGAAGGTTTTATGCTAGGTAAGCTCAGAGCATGGCTAGATAATTAGGCCCTTCAGGAGATGTAGCTAAGGATTTCCAAGTTTCTGGATACCAAATGGGTTTGGGCAGAAAAGAGCAGCTGCCAGATCCACCAAAGAAGCGTTGTATAATCTACTGATGCATGGGTAGATTTTTTAATAGGTAAAAAAGATTTCAGAAATCTCTGATGCATGGGGGGTCTTGAGTGCTTATACATGCTTGTAAGACCTTGGAATTCCAAGGTGTTTCACTGCTGCTTTGGATTTGGCTGTGTCTGACCAGTAACTTTGCCATAATTGCAAGATTTCAAATATATACATGGGAATAAGAAGAAAAAGGGGGGAGGCCTGTCAAAACCAAACTGGAAATTCTGGCCCATAAAACATCAATTGGACGCTGATTGCTCTTCCCCAATGTGCAGTTAAGTAAAGCAGTTCCCTGCTGTCGTCCCTCAATAACAGTACGTTGTTTCCATTAATTTACTGGCTGGCACGTGCTACTTTCTCGTTGTAGCTGTGATCCAGCATTGTGACATGGACAGCTGCTGGGTTGGCTCAGGCAGGGCTGGTGGGTGGTCTGGTATGGCTTCTAGCTAGACTAGCCATCCAGTCTTGTAATTTGTCACCTTTTGCTGGCAATTGTATTGAGGAGGTGAGGAAATGGAGGAAATGCTAGATTTTCTTCTTTATTATTTTTAAATTTTTTTTTAAAAGTCCTCCTCATCTCGCTGGCAGCTCTTCTCAAACAGCTGAGCTGCACTTGCAGCTCAGTGAGAGGCTGCGCTGCTGTTATTGCTCCCGGCTCTGTGGGAAGTTAGCCCAGGGCTTTAGTACCGGTACTTTGGCACTGTCGCTAAAGAGTTTACGGAATTTCTAAACCTGAAGGAAGCTCACATCACTTGGCCTATTTATGTCTACCAATTTGCTCAAATCCATCTGCATTTGGTCTACCTAAGTAAACAGTGTATCTCAATAATATGTTGAACTAGTGCACAATAGCCTGATTGTTTGGATTTGGTTTTTGTTTTCTGTTTTGGTTTTGTCTGTTTAGCAGGCTCTCCCATATTTGCTGGTGTACCTGATTCTCTTTGTCACACAAGCTCTAGGAGACTTAAAACAGAAAACAGCTTAACATCAAATGGGAGCATATACTTCCCTAGTGCTGGCTGGATTGGCATGTTTTTTGGAAAATACAGCCAATATCAACTTTATGTCAATACAGTGGACTAAACAATGGAAAAAAAATGGTTTCAATCATTACCTATTGAGGCTTTCTTGTTAATTGTATCTTTCAAACCATAAAGGCATATATGATTTGAATATAGAAACCTTAATGTATATGCTTCAAACTGCAGATAAAGGAACACTGCTGAAATTACTTTTTGGCAACTTTGATTTGCCTGCTAGGTGAGGTCTAGTTCTTGAGGGTAGCACCAACACATGGTGAAAATGAAATTTTTTAAATTTTTTTTTGTGTGTACAACTGGTACTCCTTGTGGACTTCGGTGGCATAAGCCTGGAAGCAGAACTTGCCTTCTCTAAGAGAATTAAAAGTTCAACCTTTTTATTATTTTATATTGTTTTATTTTATTTTGTTTTCTGTAATGCCATGAAATATTGAATATGCTTTTGGCTAGACCACTTGATTATATTGCGGTGGGTAAGCGATCTAGTCCAACTGTCCCTTGCTGACAAAGATAAAAATTGTGCTCTTGTCAGGAGAGCTGGTTATCAATTTTACCACAAGAGTAGCCTTTCAGTACTCTGTTCTTTTACTGCATTCTCTTTTTTTTTTTTTTTTTTTTTTTTTTTTTTTTTTCTTTTTTAATATTATTTTATAAAANTATAAAAACAGCTGGCTAACAGATGTGATTTTAATGTAATGTAAGATTGCAGTTTAATATCACAATTTACTCTAATGAAGTAAATATCAAGTACTAAACAGAAAGCAGTTTCACATTCAGAAATGGCTGGATATTATTTTGCCAGCATGCTTTGCAATAGAAAATCGGTCTTTTAACTGAACTAATTTTTTTTTTTTTTTTAAGTCACTAGTTCCCATTTGAAAAAAACAGATACAGAATTTTTCTTGTGCTTCTCTCCATTTCCTTCTCCTGCCTCTGCTAGTGAAAAAGAAACTGAGAAATTACTGCCAGGTATTTCATGTGAATTAGTTCAGATGCCTGATGTCCTACACACATCCCAAAAGGGTGAGTTCTGGACTATTTTACTGTATTTTTTTCCATCACATTGCTCCTGATACAGTTTATTGCATCTGAAGAATCCCTCTAGTTAAATAAAGAGAGGGGGAGAGGAGAGGGAAGGGAAATTACTAATGTTCTAGTATGAGCTTGATAATGTTTTCCCATCAGACATTTTGAAGATTAAAGCTGGTTTTTTTGTTTAATTGTTTGCTTTTCTCCTAGAGGTACCTAATGGTTTATGTGGAACGGGCTCACCAAGTTGAAAATCTAGGTCTCCAAAGCACTTTTTCAGTTACTGTCAAATTTTGAAAGTCTCAAACCATCATATTATCTGAAGTTATTAAATTTCTCTGGATGCCACATAGAAGCTGGTAAGAGTATCAACATTTGTACTTGATACTGTAACAATAAACTGCACTGAGGCTCTATATTCAGATATTTTGATAAATTGAATTTGTGCCCATTTTAAGGCCTTCTTACCTTGTCATAGAAGAAATTAAAATCAGTTACTTTAAAAAAAAAAAANNNNTTTTTTCTTATTTATGCATCTTCAGAATTACATCTATAAAAACAGCTGGCTAACAGATGTGATTTTAATGTAATGTAAGATTGCAGTTTAATATCACAATTTACTCTAATGAAGTAAATATCAAGTACTAAACAGAAAGCAGTTTCACATTCAGAAATGGCTGGATATTATTTTGCCAGCATGCTTTGCAATAGAAAATCGGTCTTTTAACTGAACTAATTTTTTTTTTTTTTAAGTCACTAGTTCCCATTTGAAAAAAACAGATACAGAATTTTTCTTGTGCTTCTCTCCATTTCCTTCTCCTGCCTCTGCTAGTGAAAAAGAAACTGAGAAATTACTGCCAGGTATTTCATGTGAATTAGTTCAGATGCCTGATGTCCTACACACATCCCAAAAGGGTGAGTTCTGGACTATTTTACTGTATTTTTTTCCATCACATTGCTCCTGATACAGTTTATTGCATCTGAAGAATCCCTCTAGTTAAATAAAGAGAGGGGGAGAGGAGAGGGAAGGGAAATTACTAATGTTCTAGTATGAGCTTGATAATGTTTTCCCATCAGACATTTTGAAGATTAAAGCTGGTTTTTTTGTTTAATTGTTTGCTTTTCTCCTAGAGGTACCTAATGGTTTATGTGGAACGGGCTCACCAAGTTGAAAATCTAGGTCTCCAAAGCACTTTTTCAGTTACTGTCAAATTTTGAAAGTCTCAAACCATCATATTATCTGAAGTTATTAAATTTCTCTGGATGCCACATAGAAGCTGGTAAGAGTATCAACATTTGTACTTGATACTGTAACAATAAACTGCACTGAGGCTCTATATTCAGATATTTTGATAAATTGAATTTGTGCCCATTTTAAGGCCTTCTTACCTTGTCATAGAAGAAATTAAAATCAGTTACTTTAAAAAAAAAAAAACAACAAACCTAAAATGAAAATTTCAGCTTCTCCACAAAAGGGGAGAAAATATTTTGTGTTATATAAAAGATATATTGAAAATAATGAAAAATATTGAAATTTAAATTCCTTAGTAGATTAGGGTGATTCAAAATAGTTTTCAGTAAAAAACCTCCTGCATATACAATTAATCTTATTTAATCTGATTTCCTTTCAGTCTGTAGTGATCAACACTATTTCAATAGATTGATTCTTTTTTCTGATTTTTTTTTTTTTTTAAGGGCTTGTTTATGTTATGAACCACAGGAGGTGTGGAAAAATAGGAACAGATAAACCCAAAATTCTGTTAGCCTGTGCAGTCTGGAGATTAGATTTATTCTAGATTATGCAGGTACTGCAGCATCCATGACATTATTAACCCAACTCATTCAGAACTCTCCTTGAACTCCAGTCAGTTTTTTTCAACCTTAGCGGGGACTTACAAGAGCGCGATGAGTGTGGTAAGGCTGGCTCAGCTGCAAACTCGGTCTGTTACCAAGAGATGAACTATTATTGTTTCATTCACTAGCCACCCTTCCAGAAATTTCAAAAAATCCATAAAAGCAGGAAGGTGGGAGATCCGAGCGCTTGCTGAAAATGAAAGAAAAGCAATCCCAGCTATATTGGCCTATTTACAATAACCAATTCAGTGAAGTTAATTGAGCTTGAAGTTTGAAGAGCTCAAGCCTTTCACAAAGCCTGTGGTGAGGATCATTTGAAATCAAGTAACATGCAATATCATGGCTATACTTTTTGAAAAGTAGTCTCATAAATGGAAACAGAAAATGAATGAGAGAAGGGGGTTTTTGTTTTGTTCCATGAAGTACTCTTTCCTTTCCTGGCAGGAGAATCATTTTTCTTTAATAATAAGTTAAAGTCATAAATCTTCGAACCTAAATTATTCTAATTACTCTGCATTATGACAGTTGTCAGAAGTTTCTTTGCAACATACTAGAACATAACTTATACAGAGAAACTTCTATAGAAATGAGAGAAACTGTTTCAGTGGAGCCATCTTAGTGGGGTTTATTTACAATTTGAATTATTTTAGGAATGGTATGAAATGCTACAGTTAAACATACATCATTACACTTCACTTATTTAGGATCTTATGCTTATTCACATTTTTCTTTGACTTGAAAAACAGAAATTAAGTATGCACGACTTCATTTTCATTACTTAATAAATCCATATGTTAGACCATCTTTGCAGCTATCTACTGTGTTTGTTATGCTAGTTATTGAAATGTGTTTCACTTATGTTTAGGGCTGACTGATGGTTAACAAGTGTAACTCGGCAGTCTTCAAGATTTGGAAGTTTTTAATTCTACGTTGTCCCAGATAGCAACACAGAAAGTATTTCTGAGGTTTTATTATGCAGTGTTTCGAGTGCTGCCCTGTGGTATAGAAGAATATGGTAGAAGAATATGGTTCAAATATCTGATTTCATCCTAGATCACCTGACTTCAGGCAGCCTTTAAGAATAAGGGATCTAAACCTTACCTCTGTTTCATGCACATTTCAGGTTGAATCATCCAGTAATAAACGGTGTGTGATATTGCGTTATGAATGGTGTTTCAGGTTTCTTATCTATTACCTGAACTTTTATCATCAAAATGCTCATGTATTGGATTAGTCAACAACAGATTGGAGAGATGAACATGAAAGTTACTTTATTAACTGGAAAGGAAAATAGAATCTGTTAGCCTTGAAACACAAATGTTGATGAGAATCATGAAAGCTGCATTTTTATACAATATTGGGTTACTATGTAGCTATAATTTCTACAGTAAGTATAGTTTTGCAGGTGAAAAAGAGCTCTTCATAAATTATTCTTTTCATGATAAGTAATCAGGTTAAAGATAAATATGAGGCCTGTTGGAAAGATAAATGGATCACAAATCTTTTTCTTGTAAAAAAAACATTGGAATTGAATTACAAAAGTTATGGAAATACACCAATATGGGAACTTTCAAAGCATTTTCATCTGGTAAAGTTGCTACTGATGTCCTACAAAACTCAATGGAGTTTTGTTCTTCCAGATATAACCCTTCAGCTTTGTTAGACTTAAGAGGAAGCTAAGAATTTGATCTTTTTAGAAAAACAAAGCCCATTGTAGCATATTGTAACACCCATTAGATTCAAGGTGCAACTACAGTGATCATTTATAGTTTTCTAAAAAATTGTGATGTTTTCTCTCTTTTATTTTGGTAATGGTCATTCACAGGCTGTTATTACTCTGAAATGGAAACAAATATCTACTAGATCTGATTATATCCCTCTTACTTTTTTAGTTATTTACTCAATATAGTTTTCTAACTGGAGAGCAAAAAAATGGGGCTACAACTTCAATTATTCCAGAAGATGCATTATATACGTATTATAAAGTAGAGGAAGACTGTAAAAAAAGAAAAGCCAAAATCTTTCAAAAGCTAGGATGCATTTTGTCTCTCATAAGTTTTTATGGTCAACTTTTAAGTTCCCTTATATATTCATATGCTGTCAGGTATGCCTCAAAGGAAAAAAAAGTGGAGTGCCAAGTTCCCTTAGGATATATTTTTGTTTGTTTCCCTTAAAACCAAGAAAAACTGTATTGCCAACCTAATTTCTGTTGTGAAATTGCTTCTGTGAAATATAAGAAACAGAAGTGTTTTACAGTACAGAGATCCTCACTGTTTCTTCTATGGCATGCTGCATTAAAAAAAAAAAAAAAAAATTAAAAGGAGAAAACAGCATACTCACTTTTCTTCTCAAAGCTGTTGCTTTTATGCAGACCATATGGACTTGGAATTTTAATGGCTGTACTGTTGCATATGCATGAAAGCTCTCTATCGTTCTGCACTGAACAAGATACCTACACTTTAAATACTGGAAATGAATCAGTTTTAATATGGAAAAAGTATCACAACATGCTATAATTACCTCTTTCCACTAATCAATTTAATAGTGTTGGTATTTTATTGATTTTAAACAAATAATCTATTCTGGTATATGTGATAACAAAGAAGCCCTAACCAGTGTCTAAACACGACAAGGCATTCTCAAATTGTATTTTCAAAAAGTTTTTTACTTTGTGAGTTCTTCTATGTAGTACTGCCAGTAAGTGTGTAAACTTATAGTGTTGAGGCTACTGAAACACCGTTCTTCTAGAACACACAGCTTCATGCACGTGTCCAATCTCACACACAGTCTTACACATACATTATATCTGTGTATACAGATGTATGTTTATACATGTATCTACACATATGTGTATATGTATGTCCTAGACTTGAGGGCCATTACTTTACCTTGATCACCACTCTTGGATTTACTCCAGGGCTTCCCTCTCTGTATCTCAGGCAAGTGTATAGTTGTGAGTTAGCCCATTTAATTTCATGTAGTTCCATTTTAATTTCATGTAGTTACCCTATAGTACAATTGTTTTCTTTGACTCAGGTGGCCTCTGTGACTGTTGAAAAAACATGTTCCTATTTCCAAAAATTGTGAAGCACCTATATTTAATCTATTTTGTTTTAAAGAAATAAATGAGGAGGATAGATATACAGGTCCAGTGTCTGCTTTTAATGAGTTGCCCTGTAGTCTTTCCTTAAATTGGACTTCCACAAATTAGCTCAAAAAGAAACAGTTGATTCCTTGATAGTAGTTGAATCCATGTGGATAAGCATTACGGTGGATAAGCATTCCTGGAAATGGTAGTGGCTTTTGAAATGCTTTGTTTACAACTATTGAGTCCTATTCATCTTGAGTTAAATTTCTGAGACAAAGCTGAAGGATACTGGGTTTATTAATTCATAATTACTCATAATTCACAATTTATAATATACCTACTATATGACCACAGGCATAGCTGCAACACATACTCCTGGTCAAAAGAATTTAATCTATGTGTGCATTTATATGAACAGAAAATAAAAAGTATTGTGTTTGGTGTGAGATGTGATTCTTCTGTTCATGAAAATATTTTATTTCCTAACTAGTCATGATGTAGGCTCTCTGAAATGAAAGTTGCTTTTGTCTAAAGAAAAAGACCACTTGTGAGCTAAATGGATTTCTCATCTTTAGTCTTTAAGATTTAGATTGTTTTGATCTATATTTAGTCTATATCTAAAGAAAAAATTAAAACAGTTTGCTATTGACCAGAATTTATAGATCTGAAAAAAATGGGGACTAATTAATATTGTCAGGGTTTTTTTTTTTTTTTTGCATTTCAGGTGTGAAGTTTTTCCTAATGTCTTATAAATAATGCTTCTTACCTTTTGTAATTATCACAGTGGTCTACCATTTACTCTGTATAGATAATGGACATCTTTTTGTTACTAGCCATAGTAAGTATGTAAACCAAAGTATTCTCTTACTACAGTTGTTTTCCCTATGCATGCTTGAAGCACAGTAGCAGTGGATTATGAATGAAGCATAATACTTATTGTCTGTTAGATACCTTTTATATGGTATTAAATAGAGTTTCAAATGAGGGACACAGATTGTAAGTAATTTTACTGACAAAATCTAATCTTTCCACTCTACATTTCAGAAATTCCTACCTTTTTGAACTGTAACTGTTTCTTGCAAAAAGGCAAAAAACACTGCTGTAGAAAGGAAAAAAAAATGTGTTAGGAAGTAAATATTAATGCTGACCTTCAAATGAGAAATGCATATGAACAAAAAGAAATTGGTAGGATATTCTAGCATAAAATTCCTTGTATTCCTTGTACTATTCACTGCCTAATCTTTTTCTGTTTTGATTTCATGTAATGGATTTTATAAATGAAAATGCCCAGTCTAACCATTTCTGTTTCCTCAAGTTAGTCTGTTAGAATACTATTAGAAGAAGGGAGTAATGATGCATAAAAAGATTGAATTGGTAATGCAATAGTAATATTTTTTCACATACAGCAGCTGCAAAATAGGGAAAAGGTTTTGTTTCTATTATTAAATGCTTGCCGGGTCAGTGAGTGCTTCAGAAAAGAGTAGAAAGCTTCAGTCATACATTTCAATGTTATTTGCATACACAGAAGTGCTCTAGGAGCTTCTGCAGACCGTGGGTCTTTCACACCCTTTCACAACTGCTTTCAGTTAAAATGGTAGATGTTTGTGTCCCCTCCCACCCCCCCTCTGCACCTAGTACTGTGAATGGAAGCCTGTTCCTATACCTGACTTTTTGATGGTTAGAAATTTTCTTGTGGTAGGCAGTTTAGATCCACTCTTTCTTGCCCCAGTGTTGTTCTCTATAATAATTATTCCTGCTCTGAATATGTTTATAGGTAACTTTCATAGCTCTTTTCTCAACCTTTATCTTGCTCTCTCAATATCTATTTGATAAATCTGTTAGCTATTGTATTCAGGATTGTTCTACAGTCAGTCTCTGGAAAGTCAGTCTCCTATAAGGACATGATTCTTCATAGTATCAAATTTCATAGTAAAATGACATAGCTCTCTAACTAACATATCCATCACATCTAACATACCTATGCAGCGTACAGGTAGGAGGGAAATAGACCCCACTAAATTTCCTTTACTACCTCTGTCAATTTTATTTTTTTACTATTTTGTTGGTCACCACCAAATGGTTGGGTGTTTTGTTTTCTCTTAGTGCAGAAGATATGTTTTCTTATCACTGTTTTTCACCTTAATCAGGTGGCAGCATCTTTTAATTTCAAACCATGTCATATCACTGCCATGGATAGCTATGCTTACTGTAGAAACTCAGATACTGCTGAGTGGGTTAAAAAATGTCTAGAAAGAAGAAAATCATATGCTGAATGGAAATGCTATCTAAATATAATACTGAAAACATGGTATGGAAAGCAAAAAACTTCTTGCTCTACATTTAATACCATCATAGATCTCCTTCTAATGTTATTATCAGACCTCCTGTTTCTGGATGGACCTGGTGAGGATATGCTGAGAGAATTGAAAATGGGCAAGACAATAAAAAAAATCAGATCTTTAAGAACTGATATCATCTTAGCCTAAATATGAACATTTATTAATTAGCAATTTCCCTTAGTTTAAATGTTGAGTGCTATAGTAGAGAGTAATTGGGGTAGAGTAATGACAGCTGTATTTTTTTTAAGGACTACCATGTAAAAATGTGTAATGTTTCTCCAGTGATGTAAATGTAATTCTACTTAATTAAGATGATTCATAGCAATCTAAGAATACAAAGGCCAGTGCAAAGGTGTCAAAGCAGCTGCTTTAGGTTTTATCGGGAAAGGAGCCAGCCTGGAGAACCAGAGTTATAATAGGTTCCCTCATGGACCCCAATTATGAAGCCAGTGAGGCAGAGAGAAAAAAATTTTGCTATTTGTCTTTCTAACTGACTTCAGAATAGAAAGTGTCAGTGCTATGGGAAAAATACTATGGTTTTATTTTATCGAGCTGCCCTCCATTTCAGTATTGCTCCACAGGAGAATGAAATTTGATAGATGAGGAAGGGATTGATTTTTGTGCAACTTGATATGATTGTGTTTGCTGATATTGAAAATTCAGTGTCTCTCTCGGAACCACCAGAAAATATAGTTTCTGAATTGAGACAGTTCCTCCTCCTACACTTATCTTTATCACTTGGCTAACAACTACAGTTTCACTTCTCGTTCTTAACTGGTGAGAAATAGATCTCAATTTCTGAACTAAGCAAAATTTCATAGGTGATATTTTTACTGTTGACACTAGGTGTAATTACTTAGAAATATTTTTCAGAGGCTTTAAGGTGGTAACTTCTAGACCGCTTTCAGAGAAAATGCAAATAATTTCATGAAAATATGATTATTTTTACCAGAGCTCTGTAACATCAAACAGAAGTTAATTTAAGCCTGTATAGCACAGATGATGAGACTAAGATATAAACCAGTTTTTAAGTAGATGTATCAAACGTGTGCTACTTTAACAATAAACACACATGATGCAGTACAATAAGGAGAGAATTTTTGTACCACTGTGAATGTCTTCTTCATTACAGACCAGCATTTCTTCGTGATAGGGAGGACTTCAGTTTTGTGTGCTCATTTTTCTGTTTTAGGCCCTCACGCAGGGCTGCTGGCCATCTCTGTGTCAGAAAACATTCCATGGAAAACTGATACAGTAGCAAATTTTCAAATTGTTTTCATGCATTTTCTTGTGTCTCTCCCTTTTCAAATGTATAACTGTTTGCATTTGAAGTTTTATTTTATGTTTTGTTTAAAGAGATGCTAATGACATGGGGATAATATAAAATCACAGTAAAAAAAATCAGAAAAAATTATCCAGATTAAAAATAAAAGTATATCACATGAAAAAGGTTGTAAAGTGGCTAGTGATGGAAATCTGTAATATAATTACTGCCAGGAAAACATTCTTTTTTAGTGTTTTTAGAACAAGGTAACAAGGTAACATAAATCTCATAATATCTGCTCCATCATCTCACTTCAGCTTTTCAGTTATTCATATAACTTGCAATTATTAAGCATACTTTGCAGATGACTTTGGTTGCATTATATTTCTATCTCTGTGCTGCAATGCATATTGCTATTGCTTTTATTCACAACTATTAATAATAAATGCCTATAAGTATTGCTGTTTAGGCATTGTTAAGGGAAGAACTCTAAAATATCATCCTATATAGCTAACGTTTTTGATTGTGTGAGTAGAGAGATAATTGTGAAGCAAGGTAACAAAAGGTGTGGGCATGCTGCCTTGCGTCATGTGCCCCTGTCCCCTGCAGCGTTCTCTGGACAAAGTCCCAGGTAAAGAGTATCCATGTGGTAACTGAATGTCAGATGTTCTGTGCCAGGATGTCCTGATACTAATGAGGAAAACTTAGAGCATAAATGTATTTATTTTGGTTCTAGAAACATAGTTTGCAGTATAAACGCCTCCATTAGCAGCAAAAACAAGTGTCAAGTAAAGACACACAGTGAATATAAACAGTGTAGCTTTCAGCTATAGAGATGAAGAAACTCCTGCTTTTGATAGTCATGACCCCATTTTCAGTGTTCAGACATGGTCAGGCTGTGTCTCTTACATCTGAATTCTGCACATACATAGGAATAGAAATTCTTTTTTTTTTTTTTTTTTCTCCCTATTTAATCTGTTTTACAAGAAGCAGCTATTCTTCTACATGGGCACTGGTTTCCCAAGAAGTGAAGGGTAAGGGTTCAAGACGTTGTTTTATCTTTCTATTAGATGGGTTTGGTTGGAGGAGCCCTCTACGCTTTCAGCAAAAACTACTTATCTTTTATAAATACATACTGCCTGGTGCCTAGAAAGAATGTGGTCTGATCCAGTCCGGGAACTTTTTTTGGACTCAGGCTGCTGTAGAACTTGGTAACAAATCCAGCACACTTGAGAATGCCAGGGGTGTAATCGTCTATACCTGACAGTCCATTAATTGAATGCAATTTTTTCTCAGTCCTTGTAGTTCAATTAACGACTTCTGGGAAGATACCAAAATCACATAGTCTCAGTATATTTTCAATAGGTAATTAATAAAGCTACAATAATACCAACTTAATAGTGAAATTACAAAGCATCCATTTATGGAACACTGTTCTTTTTATTTTCTCATACTTTTATTATAATTCTTTGTGCAAGTAGGCTGAACAGCTTGCAGTGTGACTTAGTGTGAGCTAAATGCTCTAAGATGTAGTTGTCGAAGAATGGCTACTCTCATGCAAATTCGCCATTCTGAGATGCAAGCAAGCTTAGGCAGATCAAAAAGCTGCTACATATATCTTTGAGACTGACTCTGTGGAAGTGTCAGCAGCTAGAAACAGGAATTCTGAGTCTGACGGCATATTTCTTTAATCAGCATGAGGATTTATTTGATATGCTTCCTGATGCAGGATATACAGGCTGATAATCCTTAGCCAACAAAACTGGCTGTGGCGCTCTGAACTTGCTGATGTGCACTGCATACAGATTGTTTAAACTAAATCGATCTCCCCTTCCAGGTGCTAATGTGTGCTTCACAGAGCTTGAAAGAGACAGATTTGCCTTTGCCAGTTATATCATTCACTCTGTTAGGCATCTAACCAGAGTTCACAATATGATTGTTACAAAGTAGAAATGCAAAAAAATATTCAAGGTATGAACAAAGTAAATACCTCCTAATGAATACTCAAATTGAATTGAGTTACAACACACTTGTCTTTAAACATCACTGTAAATGGCACTAAGTGGTCTCAGAAAGAATTATTGCTCCTTCACATTAATATTTTGACCATGGCTAGTTCCTGAGGTAACGAGGGGTTCTTTTTCTGAAGGTGTCTGGTGCAACCCAGGATTGGAAAAGAATTTCATAGTCCCTTCAGATCTTGAATGGATTAGAAACAGAAATACTTCATTAACTTTTTTTTCTTGGGCATATTCCTCCTTATATTATAGAACTATGTAGTAAGAGAAAGGAAGGAATTGGGAAAAGTTAGAACCTCTGGAATTCCTGCCACAGCTATGAGCAGCCTTAATGCAGCAGATTCTTCTGAGCAAATTGTCTTCTGCTGTGAGGAGATGTCAGACAGGTGGTGTAGTGGGGACCAATAGTTTCCTCATGTGCTATAGAATAAGTTGATAGAGCTCATCTGTAACAAGAAAGTAAACAAACAGCAATTGTGTATTTAGTTTCTTAAAACCACACTTAAATATTAGTGGTTACTATTGGCAGGTCAAAATTCTTATTGCAGGTGTCTGTCATCTATTGAATGTGCTACTCCTTACTAATGCAAGGAAGATGCATCAATTTAAACTTCAATTTAAACATTTTTTTCATACTTCAAACGTGGCATTGGGTACAAGCTGAGGAAAAAAAAATCCATTGTCACAGAAGGAAGTTCATCTATTTGATCAAGTAGATAAAAGTGATTTTTGAGTTCTGACAGCTATGATCAACTCTGATGAATACAAAAACTTGTCCTAACCTGGTTATATATACACCTGAGGATGTGAGAAACATTTCTGCTTGTAACTGAGAATATAACTTTCTTTACAGTGTTTAGAAGACTAATAAATCAGTGTTTGTAAGGTATTAAAAGGTGCAATATGAAAATCAAAGGTTATTATTGTTTTTTCTTTTACAGAAGTCAGGAAGTCTTACACTTTTTTATTATATTGCTGAGGATACTGTATGTATCTAAGTAATAAATCTTGCTGTAGAACTCTGTCACTTGACAGGCTGGTGAGAGAACTAAATTAAGATTTTAGGAAAATGTTTAATACTGAGTGACGATATCCCTAGTTAATAAGCTTGCTAAAGCTTCCTAATTACACAGAAATCAATGTGAAGTTGTTGCTTTCAGAATTGAATGTTGCAATGTAACTCTAATATATAATATCAGTATGTTTCAAAATTATCCTGAAGCATTTTCAATGTTTCTGTCTCAGCCTCTTCCACTCTAAGTACATTAATTTATTTTTCCTACTGTTACAACCAACAACACGTGTCAAGTCTAAGAGAGAAAACATGTTCAATCTAAAAATTGAAATTTAAACAAGGTATTTAGCATAACTGAAGCAAAAGTCAAATAACTTTTTAGAGTATTGGGAGATAAGAATGGTGTTTCTTTCCAACTTTGTTTATATCTTAAAATATTGCAAGCAGCCAAGAGAGACCATGATGCATGATTGATGCATAATTCTGTTCTGCTCATGAGTTTTCTAGTTTAGCTTTCATTTACCTGGCATTTTGGGGTGGTAGAAAGGGAAGGGAGAAATTTAACATGCATTCCCTATTCTGCATAAAACTGTTAGGCCTGTGTAATTCTGTGCTGTTACTACCTGAGGAGCTGTCCTGATGAACATATTACACCATCCTTCTTTTCCAGTGTTTCTGAACAGTGATTTGGGGTTGGATTTTTTGTTTTTTAATTGTTTGGGTTGTTCTTGAGTGGTTTTGGTTTTTTTCTTAACTCATTCCAAGGCGAAATCTAAAAGGATTTTTTGGGGAGAGTTGTTCTACCGTGTTCTAAACAGAATTAGTAAATTCTGTAGAAATCAGGATACTAGATGGTTCAGGAGGCCTCATCCAATTCTTAGGAAAATACTTAGTGTTCTAGATATGTGTCTCAAAGTACTTTAAAATACAGAAAAATTCATGTAATTTCAGAAAGTGCTTTTCTTTTCTTCTTAATAGCAAACTCCTAAAATTTAAAAGCCCATAAAATCTGTCATTACAGAGAAAATTTAGAGAACAGAGTAGGATAATACTTCAAAATACTGCACTGGTAATTAGATATCAGATAGTATAACTACTACTGATTATTGACTTCTCTGTTCCTTCATCTAATCTAAGTGCTTAAAGGATAACAGAAAATGTCACTGCTTTCCCTGAAGGTAACTGGAAAAATCTAATTTGTCTTACAATCTTTCAGTGAAGCTAAAGATAATAAATTAAGAAGTATATTTTCATACTCTTCATGGACTCTAATATGGACTCCAGCTGCTTGGAAAGGAGCTATCAGTGAAGGCAGCATTTTAAACTGAGCAGTGCATGTGCAAAGTAATAGAGGATATTAGTAAAGTTTTACTTCAAATGTGTACTCCTAATACAAAGCTAATTTGAGAAAAAGGCAAACTGTAACTATATATGTATTAGGTATATTTCATGGATGTTTTAAGTCCTTTCTCCTTATTCAAATACTTCCCTCACTTTGCCCTCAACGAAATCCAAATTCCACAGCAATCAGAATTTGAGTATTTTCTTCCAGCGTAGCATTTCCTGGAGCCCCTTTACCTAATTCAAAGTAGCAATTGTGAGACTTACATATGTAAGATGCCTTCTTAATGAAGGATCCTTAAAGTTTTTCATAGAATGTAGCAATTAATGTTAGAGGATAAGTGAAAGCAAAGAATGATAAAGAAATGTTGAAGCAATAAAAGAATTTTTCTCAGACCTTTGGAAGAATACCAAGGCTGCAATCTGAAGGATAATGCATTATAGTATTCGGCAGTATTTGTAAAGTGTGGGACAGAAGAGGCGAATAATTTTTGTGTGCACAAAATTTGTAGTTACATTGCCCTGCTTGCTTTCTTCTTCTCATATTTATGATTCTGCAATTTCAGGATGCTTTGTTCTACTTGAGGACCTTAACTTTGCCATTTTGTGTACAACAAATAATTCTGTCCTTGAGTATCTTCTTGCTGTCAAATCTCAAAGTACAGACTATGCAGATGCTATAATTATTTGAAAGGCCACTTATCCTAGGATTTGATTTTTCCTTCCTCTACTGAATGAGAGTAATTTTTTTATAACTGGTGAAGAAGCAAGAAAATTTGTTTTAGTTCCTCCTAATGAAAAATATTCACTGCTAGGATTATATTATTCATAATCCAAAATTCTTAAAAAGCTTTACACTTAGAAGGCTACTGAACACCAAAAAGTTTTCTGAAAATTTAGTGCTTAAAAACAGATACATGATTTAAAGGAAAATTTTACATTGATGCCTTCTACTTTTTGTGCTATGTATGCATATGTTCTTTTTTGATAATCTAGTAACTAAGCTGCAACAGGGTAGGTTTAGGCTGAACATTAGGAAAGAATTTTTCACAGAAAGAGGGGTCAGACACTGGGATAGGCTGCCCCGGGAGGTGGTCGAGTCCCCACCGCTGAATGTGTTTAAGAGTCGTTTAGATGTGGTGTTGGGGGATACGGTGGAGGGGAGGACTTTGTAGAGTAGGGCTACACTGTAAGTTGGTGAACTGAAGAAATGCTTACAACTAGTGTGAAGTCCAAGCTTTGTAGTATAAAGTGAATAAGCTTATTTCTTTTATTATTTCAGTACCCAAATTATAAACCAGGCTTGGAATAGAAAACAGCAGAGAAAGTATTTTCTTAAGGAGACTTTGAGTGAGATCAGTTGTTAAATATGTGGAATGGAGCACACAGAATTGTAGTACTACTAGTGACAAATCCGTTGTTACTCAAGAGTTACTCTTGATATTTTATGTACTTGTGCATGTTTGCAGGAAAGAGGGTGAGTCATTGGCAAACCATTGGTAGCAGTTCCCTAGAGACTGTAAGAGGCACCGTTTATGTTCTGAACAGTTGGGATTGGATGCCTAAGAAAAAGGAAAACAGAGAACACCTTATTAGCACAATGATTTTGAGGGACCACAATGGAATGTATAGCGTGTTTCAATATGCTTAGGTGTCCTAAATTTTCATAGGAGGGAGCTTTTCTGTGCCAGTGCCACAACCTTGTGTGAGTAGGTAAAGGCTGCCTAGTGGATTCTGTGTGCCTTGCAGCATTTAGCAGAGCCATACCAAAGTATGTTTGTGGATCATGTATTGGAAACCTCTTTAACTTTCTAGCTTATTATCTAGGAAAAGCAGCTCCCAGTTAGAAAGCAGGAACTTAAGAGACAATCTCTGAGGACAAGAGATTGGCCAGATGGGACAACTGGGCCAAAAGAACAGTAAAGAAATGACTGTGATGTTCTTGAAAAAAAGATCCATACATAAGGAAAGGCATAGAAGAAAGCAAAAAAATGTGTGTAGGCAATATCATGGATGTAAAGGAGAAACTGATAGAAAGCATAGCAATAAAGAAAATATTACTGTAACATGGCAGGCTGTTGCATAAAAGTGAAGTTTGAATTTGGTTTGCTGGTCATTTGAAGTAATGTAAATTTTTCTTTTCAGTGTAGTGTTTGGTTTATAGGGACTTTTTGGTTGGTTGGTTTATTGTTTGGTGGTTGGTTGTTTTTTTTTTGGTTGGTTTTTTTTTTCGGTTTGTGGGTTGTTTGGTTTTTCACAAAACCTAAAGGCTAGAGTAAAGCTGAGTTGTCTCTGGAGCTTATTTGGGGTCTGACCATCTTAGAGAGCAGCAGTATGGCATGTGGCTCTCCATTGCTCCAGGAGGAATCCATACAATGATTCACTATGCCTGGAAAAATTATTACTGCATTATGAGATAGGACAACAGCCAATGATGTTTTACACTCTCAGTTAATGTTATAGAATATGCTTTTCTGCCTGCTGGACTGCCATGTGAATAGATCACATTTCCTTTCACCCACTTTTGTGAAAATGTTCAGAGTCACAATTGTGCCTTAAGCCTGAACATTCATTGGGGCATGTACTGGTAATGAAAGCTAAAAATGTTGTAACGTAAGGACTGAAACCCCCATGTGACCTAGCCAGCTGCCTATGCAGCGTTGGATATTTTTTTTTTTCTCCTGTGACAGCCTTTGGCATGGAGCTGCAGAGTATAGGAATACAGCTGTTAAGGAACCCGGCAAGCAAGCAAGTGAAAAAAAGCAAAGTAGGATACTGCTGACTTTTTTTTTTTTTTTTTCTTTCCCTCTGAGGAACTTCATCAGGGTTAAGCCATCTCAGTAAAATATTGAACTGGAAAACACTAGTAAAAACATACCTCAAAATTTTCCAATTAACTCTTAAAAGCCAGAGTTATACTTCTAGTAATGTTGTTAGTAACTAGTAACAAGAGCTCAAGGAAGATAAATGACCAACAGTTTACACTTTAGAGCCAAAGCTGCTTGTCTGAATTCTGTGGAAAGGATCATTTTAATTTCCTTTTCTATATTTTTTTCTGCAAATTTTGTCAAACATAACTGAAATGTATGACTAAATGTGTCCTTTTTCCTCAAAATCCAGAACTACACTGTCTTTGCTTGAGGTGAGTTCACTTCAGTGCCCTAGATACGGAGGCTTAAAATATTCTGGTGAACTAATAATAGCAGTAACTAGAGCCCAAAGAAACAAGGTTATCTGTTTTATGACTAACTGCATACTAGATAGAAATCTAGGGATCTATTTAGATCTATTAGATATAGTTAGAAGTGTAGATCTGTAGCATAGGGAGAACGTCTTTGATCTAAATGAGGATATTAAAAGCTACCATAAATCTTTTTATTCTAACTACCTATTCTGCCTCTTTTATAGAACTATCTTTAGATTTCAACACAGACAAGCAAGAAGGAGGAATTTTTTGGACATGGATTTCTTTACAGAATTTGGGACATTAAGACTAAACTGTGTTGCACAAGGAATTTGGAATTCACCAGGCTGACCTTTTTTCTGATAGACCTTACAAACCTAAATGATAAAAGTGTAAAACAATCCTCCTAGGTACTATGCATGTAAAATCCAATTGTGAATGCTTATCACAAAACACATGATACAGGAGTGCCACAGGCAAGAGAGCACCAATTAAGCAAACTGCTTTCCAGATGGTGCAGTTTCTGATTTTGGATAATTGCTTGAAATGATACAATGGGAACAGGGAAAAAATAAAAAAAAAAAAAAAAGGAAACCTTGCTGCACTCTAGATATATTATGTAAAAAACAAAGGATCCAAATCCATAACAGTTTGTTTGCACTTTAATTTTAAGGAAGATATGTGAGAGAACTTATGATACTGAAACACTCAAGGCAAATGTGCAGTAAGACCAAGTTCTTTCACAACTGTGATTAAAAAGAGCAGCTCAGCAGCAATTACAGAGAACTTTCAGATTGCCTGAATGTGAAAGAATTGCGTTAACTCCGGAGTGCTTCCTCATCATTACATGATTATAAAACTATAAGGGCATGCATCTGTGCTTGTTTTAGTCCTCAGAGAGAGGCTCCTGCTCTTCCTAATCTTTGACCACTCAGAATTGTGAAATGAAACTGGCTGTAGGTGTGGATCTGAAAAATTCCATGCTGGAATAAGAGTAGTGCAGAGATTGAGTGTCATTTTTTTCACCTTCATTATCAATTTATTGGAGCTGGCAGCAAGGTGGGTTGTGTGAACATGCACTGCGGAATTTGTGGTTTGTTGCATGAAAATTCTTACAGCCAAAACCCCAAAATTGTTTAGAACCTATTGTAGAAGCAAGCAAAGGGAAGAAATCCACGGGATAAGAAATGATCTTTAACTGCTTATATTAATGATCGGCTTTAATGGATGGAGAGAGAAACTCACTATGTTCATCCTTACTCACATTCTGTTCTGTAGAAATGGCATTTGTAGAAGCTGTTCAATGCTATGAATAACCACTGCACGTAGGCTGGCTCTGTGCACTATTTCTGTTTGAAATGTGCTAAACTTTGGCGATGGAGGGGTTCAAGGACAGGCTAAATTTCTTTTTCTGCAAAGATAACCTGATCATGTTCCAGTAAAGCATTTTAATGTCTTTACATTTTATGGAAGAAGCCACCCTATTGTTCTTTACACTGGAGGAGGGAAGAGCTGAGAACTGACTTTTTGTCTCCACAGACTTCTGCATCATTCAGTTATTTGGGCTGATAGAAGGAATTGAATTGTCTTCGTCCTGTCTCCTGAAGTAGAAGTAATCGGAGTGCTTTTCTTGTTTTCCTTGTCTTACAACCTTGAAGTGAAACTGTAAAAACAGAGCTGCACAATAACATAGTGCAGAATTACCCATGTTCTCATTTTTGTCACTGGAAACATTTTTCCCAATGAGCCAATCTTCCCATAATATATATCAATCATAATCTCTCTTTCTCTATAGAGTTTAGTAGGGAGTTTTGATTTTCAGAGTATGTAGTACTTAGCAAACTAATCGCAACGTTTCACCAGAATTATCTTTCCTTCGTTCTATAGAAGTTGCTGAATATATCCTCTCAACGCATGAATGGCAGCAAGAGGTTATCAACAAACCATGAGCTCATACCCCTCTACCTCTTTTTTTGTTTTGCTTTTGTTTCGATGAGAAAGCAGATGGAATATGATTTTCATCGTATCCATATTAATTTGAATACGGATGTTCCTGTGAGCAAAAATCAATGGGCCAAAACTGTTCATAGGCAAAGTGCCATGGAAATGTTCTCTCAGAATAAGATCCAACTGATTTGTACAGAAAAGTGCTTGTGACATGTATCCAGGGTACCAAGAGCTAGTCTATAGCAAGCTTGTGTAAGCCCTGACTTAAAGCTTGTTCCTGACATTTGCTAGCATTGTAGAGGTAGGATGCCTTCTAAATAGGTAGCAAAGCTTAGACAGGGGTGAAAGGTACCTCATGGGACACAGAAGTGCATGGTGCACAAACTGGTACTAATGGAAATGATGTAAAGCTAGTAGATCCCTTGTATGTATACTATAGAGTACAGAAACTGTTCCCAATTAGGAAGACTCCAATTTAACTTAAGCACTGTGTGATGAACTACCTTTTTTTTTTTTTTTTTTTTTCATTTTNCTGCATCTTGCACCAGCTGGGGTTTTTTTGATGCCTTTATCTTGCATTTGGAGAGTTAGTGAAAAATCAGATCCAATCCACTGTCTGCATGTTAGTCACGTGGCTTTTTGATCTAAATGATCTTAGTCATTTAAAAAGCTCCATATGTTATTGTGCTCTTTCATCTCTATACCATTCCTCAAAAAACTGTAGCCACTGACTTGTGCAGTGTATTTAATCTGGGCAAACCATGAACTGTATAATGGTAGTCACATTTTATTTCTCTGTTTGTATTCATAATCCATATCTTCAGCTTGCTATTGTTTGCTATTAAACAGTAAGCTGAAATTTTCAGAGAACAGTTAATTATAACCCTAATATTTAATTTCCTTAGGACCAATGCTCAACTTAGATCCCATTATTTTATGTGGGATTAGGACAGTTTTACATAAAGTGTATCCAATATACAGTTGCTAGCATAGAACTTAGCTGCCTAGTCACTGCATCTTCTGCAACATTTCACGCTGTATTTTGCACTCAAAATAACTTAATATTCTTGGTAACCAGCACCTTCCTCTTCATCCTCTTCCCCCTCTTCTCCATCCCAAGTAATTTATGAAAAGTATACCTTTTCTTCTTTTGTCCACTATGGCTAATTTATTCCCTGTTCTGTTTTTTAGCCGAGTTATTGTCAGTGCATGGGCCTTCTCTGTTATTTCATGGTTACTTAGATTCCTTGATGCCTGTTGTTAAGGGAACTTGTCAAAACCCATTTAGACGACCAAAATGACTGTCAGTCAGATGCGTTGTGTCAATGTGCTGTTATTTCTTTCAGATAACTTCTAGACTACTTGTGCAAAGGCATTTGGGAAGGTGAATTAGATCACAAGATAGTTTTTTGAACAACTTCAGATACATCCATCCTATTTTCAGGATTTGAATATTGTTACGTTACTATATGTAAGACCACATACAAGTTTAAAATAGATCTTGATGCTGATTCTGTCTCATCTGTAAATCCTTTAAAAGGTAATAGCTCTACAGAAACACTAGTTGCATGATTTAACCCTAGCCAGCAACTAGAACCATTAAGCTGCTTGCTTGCTCACCTCCCCCCAGCCCACTTCTCCCAGGAAGGAGGAAAGAAACCTTTGTGGGATGAGATAAAGACAGTTTAATAGAAACAATAACAGAAAAAGAAAATAATAATGATAATAGTAATGACAAAGGTCACTCTCACTGCCCAGTGAATTGACACCATCCCATGCAGTGATGGTGGATTCTCGCCCCTCTGGCCAAACCCCATTTATATACTAAGCATAGCGTGATGTCTATGCTACAGAATATTTCATTGGCCATTCCATCATTCTGTTTATTCTTCTGTGGAAAGCTGAAAAAGTCCTTGAATATTGTATCACTTAGCAACAACTAAAACCAATAGGTATTATTGACATTCCTTTCACAGCAATCACTAGAGAGAAAATTTACTCTTTGCTAGCTACAAACAGGACAACTAGCTAACTGAGAAGTTGAAAACCAAGGAGCAAGCGGTGATGCTGACTCAGGCTTTTTCTATTTGAATTCTTGTTTCTAATTGTAGGTGTCAGGATGAGATCAGATTTATCTTTATGAAATATTTATACCTACTAAATTACAAGTCTTAATTACTTTAGTTAATTGATGTACCTCTGGACCTAGTTCTGTCACTGATGGTTTGTTCCACCAGGAGATCTGAGAAGGGCTTGGCTTCAAGAGCCATAAGACTTCCAGAAATTAGGAGGGAGGTACAGAGAATATGTGTGTTATGACATCCTGATTAAAATAGTAAATATTCATTTTGTGTATTTTCTTAGAGGCTTGTGGTGGAAAAAACCTAGACCGCTCTTATGATTTCACTCTTTTTGCTTTAATACCAGCACGTCTGACGAATGGTCACAAACTTCAGTTATACAGGTAATAGAAGCACTATGTACGAAAAATGACAAACATATTCCAGTAGCTGTTTTTAAATACTGGCTAATACACACTAGAATCAATGGTCGTATATTTTTAGTATATTATTTGGGGTAAATTTGTCCTGACCTGGATAAGAGAGTACTTCGTTTTGACTTTCAGTATCCTTTTTGACTAATGTTAACGCTGATTGGTCTCAGAACAAACCAATATGCACATGTTGTTATTCGGAGTAGTATCTAGTAAGATGAAGGGTTTGGGATTCTGAAAATGAAGTTCTGAAGTAGAAGACTAAGGTTTCCTGTCAGGAAAACGGTAAGCTTACTTTTATTTGTCATCTCTTGCTTGTGGTTACTTAGCAAAGTACAGTAGGTATCTCTCCAGGCAGAAGTGTAGGACGGAAGCAGAGTACACTGTAGAAAAACAGTATAGTTTTTGTGGTGCTTTTTTTTTTTCTGTATTGACTCCATGTAAGAACCACAAATACTTTCATAAAATTATAGTCTTTTCACATATGTTACCAGGAGATAAGCCCTAAGCTGGGACATATATAACATGTTATTGATACTTGGATATATACCCTGGGACCTTTAGTAGAGTCTTCACTGGGAGGTAGAAGGGTGGACAGAGTCTGTTCTTTGTTCTTATTTAAAATGTGCTTGGGAATCTTTGTTCTACACAAGCTTACCAAAGAGAAGTAAAATGAGTTATATTGATTTATCTCATCTAGTATCTGTATCACTCTCATGTTTAAGCAGGCAGTAAATGGCCTGGGAATGAATCATGCTGTGCTTTTTTTTTTTTTTT
>VXBJ01005698.1:29991-51305 GCA_013400055.1 Nycticryphes semicollaris
ATATTTAGCTTTAAAAGTACAGAAATAATTAAATGTTTTATGCAATTACTAAAGGGAAAATCTTTTTTTCAGAAATAAGCAATTTAGAAAACTTTGTCTGCATGTACACATTTACATATACAATTGTGGGTTGGGTTTTTTTTGTTTTCAAGATGGATCCTGACATGAAAGAAGACTTTGTTCTCTGCCCGGTCAGGGGAGGAGTTGGTGGTCTGTGGTTTAGCAGAAAAAAGGTTAATTTTTGTGGTTTTGAGCACTTCTAATAACATTTATTCCATTGTTTCTGAGTAACTGTGAACACAGAAACTGCATGTACACTAATAAGTTAGTGAAAGCTGGTTTCATATATAGTAGAAAATTACCTTCATTGATCCTTTAATTTCCAATAAATGCTACACTAATGAGAATGTCTCATTTTTATTTTAACCACTGCAGGTAAGAAAACTGTATTCTTGTACCAGACTATATAGGCGGAATATCTAAGAAGTTCTTCTCTATGAAAGAAAGAATAAAATGGTGTTGAAAATATTTATACTGTGAGGATTTGTAAGCATAATCTTTCTTCTTGTTGTTATAATTATTAATATTTTTTTTCACTCTCCAGCTGGTAATGTCTACCCCTAAAAGTACCGAATGGTGTTGTTGGTAATGAGTGACTCTTTCTGGATTTTTGACTGTTTAAAGTACAGACTTTGATACAACATATTTTCTACATAAGTCTCTTCAGCTGCAACAGCCTTTGCTAATGCATAATCATACATTTATCCATGTATTTTAATAGTGCCTGGCTTTATAGTATGAGAGTCTCTCCTTAAGGATAAATAATAAATCTTGCTCTCGTGAGTTATGCACCTTTCACTGTTAAATCTACTGGTTTTCTATAGTAGATAAAACTGTCTCTTTTTTTTTTTTTTTTTAACAGTTACCATTTTAATTAACAGTTACCTTATCTTGCAAAGCTTGCTAGTAAGCTCTTGAACTTGGAAATTTTTTGTGCAAGATGGCACTAGCAGACATGATATTTTTAAGCCATAGCTACCATTCTTGGACAGACGCTGCACTCTTATGGTTCTCTAAGTGTTTCTTTGCTTGATCCTGTATTGACTTTTCAAGAATGCCTGCCAGATCCAATTGTTCAAGAAGGGCCATTAATTTAACCTCAATGTAAATTAATTTCTTGGCATGCCATCAATCTTGTGCTGATTCCTGTTTTCTTAGTCAGGTATAAAATACAGTTTCGATTAATCCTAAGGATTTTTTTATTTCTTTTTGTCTGATCCCCATTTCTCTCTCTCCTGCTTTCTAAGCAAATAGAGTGATATTTTTTCCTCTCGGTAACTCACCTGCAATCAACTTAAATGAAGACAGAACAATATTTTGATTATTTAACATGCAAATTTGAGCAATCCCATTGTCATCATGTGCACTGATGTTTGTAGTTAATTATTGGCTAGTAGTACTAAATACATAACCTTACAAGTCTTGAGGAATTGGTAATATTATGGTATGTATCTAGATCAAAGAGAGGAAAATGAATCTATATAATTCTAGTTCTAATGCAGCTATGATTATATCCAATTATAGCAGTTATCAGTGAAAAACATTATTTTACTGACTATTTTCTTCACTCAGGCCTGGCAAAGTGTTGGCTGGACTGACTGTCTTCATGGCATGTTTAAAGTGAAGAGAAAGAGGAGTATGTTGTATAATCTTCACTGCAATGAAGAGTAAGAATTGCGTTAACTCCAGATGGCAGACTGAAGTTCTTATCTAACCCTGTTCCTATACAGGGTAGCTCTCAGGGAATAGTTTGTATTGAATGCAAAGATTTTCAGCGGCAGAGACCCTACAATCTTCACTAAAACATTTTGAACCTACTTAATCTTTACTGATAAGTCTTTCCTGTTAGGCTCTAATTTTCTATCTGGACACAGTGCTAAAACTGAATTTTCACTATTTTATTGGTAGAGAAACGAGGATTGACTGCCTCACAAGTGTTGCAGGTTATAGTACTGTTCTTGGATATGGATATTATGTTTATGCTTATTCCAAATGCTGCACTGTGGTTACTATGTTCAGGTTTTGTGATGAATTATAAGCCTACTCCATTTTATATGGAAGCACCACCTACTCGGAGATGCCCATTCTTTATACAGTTTATTTCTGCCTAATGGAATTTTCGCTTGCCTTAGTTTCAGTTTTTCTAATTTGTCACTATCATTTTAAAGTCTAATTTTGTCAATCATTTTTAGTTCATGGCAGTGTCACTGTCAACCCTTGTGGCTTTTTCTTCAATATCTAGAAACACTTANTGCCCTGCACTGGCCTTGAGAGCTCACTCAGGATGATCTTCTCCATGATCTTTCCCGGTACCGAGGTCAGGCTGACAGGCCTATAGTTTCCGGGATCCTCCTTCCGGCCCTTCTTATAGATGGGCGTCACATTGGCCACCCTCCAGTCATCCGGCACCTCTCCTGTTGACCAGGATTGTTGATAGATAATGGAGAGAGGCTTGGTGAGCTCTCCTGCCAGCTCCCTGAGAACTTTTGGGTGAATCCCATCCGGCCCCATAGACTTATGTATGTCCAGTTGTCTAAGCAAATCATTAACTACTTCCTCCTGGATTACAGGGGAATTGTTCTGTTCTCCGGCCTTATCTTCCAGCCCAAGAAGATGAGCACCCTGGGGGTAGCTGGTCTGACTGATCAAAGAGAGGAAAATGAATCTATATAATTCTAGTTCTAATGCAGCTATGATTATATCCAATTATAGCAGTTATCAGTGAAAAACATTATTTTACTGACTATTTTCTTCACTCAGGCCTGGCAAAGTGTTGGCTGGACTGACTGTCTTCATGGCATGTTTAAAGTGAAGAGAAAGAGGAGTATGTTGTATAATCTTCACTGCAATGAAGAGTAAGAATTGCGTTAACTCCAGATGGCAGACTGAAGTTCTTATCTAACCCTGTTCCTATACAGGGTAGCTCTCAGGGAATAGTTTGTATTGAATGCAAAGATTTTCAGCGGCAGAGACCCTACAATCTTCACTAAAACATTTTGAACCTACTTAATCTTTACTGATAAGTCTTTCCTGTTAGGCTCTAATTTTCTATCTGGACACAGTGCTAAAACTGAATTTTCACTATTTTATTGGTAGAGAAACGAGGATTGACTGCCTCACAAGTGTTGCAGGTTATAGTACTGTTCTTGGATATGGATATTATGTTTATGCTTATTCCAAATGCTGCACTGTGGTTACTATGTTCAGGTTTTGTGATGAATTATAAGCCTACTCCATTTTATATGGAAGCACCACCTACTCGGAGATGCCCATTCTTTATACAGTTTATTTCTGCCTAATGGAATTTTCGCTTGCCTTAGTTTCAGTTTTTCTAATTTGTCACTATCATTTTAAAGTCTAATTTTGTCAATCATTTTTAGTTCATGGCAGTGTCACTGTCAACCCTTGTGGCTTTTTCTTCAATATCTAGAAACACTTACTGAATCGCAGCAGGTGTGTACATCCTTCCATTTGGGAGAAGGTCCACAATAATCATTCTTTGAGTTTAGTTTGTCAGACAGCCCTGCAGAGTTCATACAGAAGTTTAAACCATTTTTTTTTTTTTTTCTGTAACCTGCTTATGAGGAGCCAATGAGAATCAGTCAATATAAACAGAAAGTTAAACTTTAACATTTTTGATGACTTCTCTATCCATGCTGCATAATTTTAGAAGAAAATTAGTGTTGAAGCATATGATTTATTGTTGACAGATCTGTTCTGAATGTTAGCTTTCACTGGTTTATTGTTTATCAATAGTTTGTTTAAATTATCACAGCGTTTTTCTGAAAATTGAACGTAAGTTAGTTGGTCTACGTTTGTGTCCTCCTTTTCCCTGACCTTTCCTGTGACCTTTCCTGTTTGTCATGGCTTTTAAAGGAGAACTACTAATGGCTTGGGGATTTCATTGGAAGTTTTATACAGTCCTTTAAATCTATCATGCCCAGTCACTCTGAAAACATCTAATTTATCTAGATATGTTTCAAACTGTTCTCTCCTTATCTCATGCTTACCCCTTACATACAGGTACGAACACTGGTAGGAACTCAATTATAGTTGACTTTTTAATGCAGATTGAAAAAACATGAGAAAATAAACACATTTCATTTTTAAAGTGGGTTAGGAGTTTGGTTTTAAGATGAATTAACAGCCTAAATTTAAGCTCAGTTAATTCAGAAGGTATTTCTTAGAGTGAAAACCTGGGGATATTAATTAACCTAAATCATATCACCTCAGTTCCCTTTATACCACATTTCTTTTAACCTGATGGAGGAATTGTGTACCGCTCTTTGGTACATATTTAAATTCTGCATGTACAGTCAGTCTGAGAGCTATTGTTTTTCTGCAGTCCCAGTAGTAATGCTGTTTTGGATTTTTTTTTTTTTCCCAATTGGTTGGATCAAATCTGTTACATTTTTAATTTTGTAAACTAGTATTCCACTTCCCATATCCATGAAATTGTTTTTGAATACCTTCTTGTAGCATACCAGAATTTGAAACAAGAACTTGTGAACATAAAAATGAGTCTTTCCTATCCTGAATCTTGCATTACTATTCTCTGCTGAGAAAATTATAATAAGTACCACCCCTTTGTTTTTTTAAAATTCGACTGTGATTTTTACAGTCCTTTCTTAATGGATATAAGTGTCTATGCAAGGTACTAAGTACTAGAAAATCAAAGTCTGTCACTTCTTTTTAATCACATTCTAGTCTTAATGTTCCCTTGAACTCATGTCTTACCTGTAAGAAGAAGTTTTATTTTCTTAGCTAACTTTAGAAACTTCTATTTTAATCAGGGAATCAGGGAAGGGGAGGGTTAACAAAAATTCCCAGTTACATGTAAAAAATCCTTATATTATTCAGCTTCAGTTCTTTTCCAAGCAATTTAAGCAAAGTCTATGAGAGTGAGACTACAATTTAGTGTTTCCACAAAATATGCTTGTACCAGTTATGACTAAGCTGCTTCAGAGCTTAAAGAATGCAGATTTTTCAAAGACCACAAGACTTTTGAACGCTCTCCTTGATATTTGATTAGTGTTGAATGATCTGAAAAAGAAGTGCTCTTCATAGCTGCGCAAAACTTAGTGGTTTTATATGTTGTTGCTTTTTTTTTTTTTTTTTTTTTAAATAAACAAACCCTTTAATCTACTTGCCTTTATGTTCATTGAGTTTTGCTTTCTGTTTGAATTTAGCTGGAACCCAGAACTCCAAGCAAAATCCTGGTTTCACCCAGCTTCACACTGAAACCGTGGAAAACCCACTAATTCCGACTGGTTTTGATGTGAAACCATAAAGTAGCTTGGCCTAAGTACATATAAAAAGTATGTGAACCTTTCAGTGAATTTGGGCTGGGTTCCCAGTTTGTAATGAAAAGTTAAACCAAGCAGTTTTGAGTTTTTTTTATGGCTTTGTATTTTTTGTATGTATTTGTTTAGAACTCATGTAAAATTTTTTTGATACCTTAAAACTAGATTTGTTCTTCTGTCAGTAGCCTTTCCGTTGCTTATCCAGTAGAAACTGGAGGATGCTGCTGAGCTGAAGCTCTTTGAGTGAAGGTTGCTGGCAGAATGCTTCCTATACAGTTACTTCGGATCAGGAACTCATTCTCTCTTTCCTTATCGGTCCATTTGCTTCAGCATTTATCTGTTCATTATTTCATAGCAAAGAGGAAAAGATGGGCCTCAGATCTTCAGCTATGGTTTTGGCTTGGCTGTTAGCTGAGTCATGTCCCACTTACTTGACAGTTCAAAGTTTTACTGTGATAGTTATAAATTCCTACTTTTTTTAAGTCCAGTATTTCAATAAATAAAATTTTCTTTCTATTGTTATAAATTATATGATGATTAATGTTGGATGTAAGACTATTTTGATGGAGAGTGGCCAAGTTTACCTTTGTGGAGAAAGGCAGTAGAACAAAGGGCTTTGATTTAATCACTGTTATGTGGTGCAAACAGTGTGAGGTCTTGCATACGATTTTTAAGTAAGGCAATAGCTACAGGTAGTTTCATCAGTGAAAAAACATGAGACACAATTCTCATTCTATGCAGAGACCAATATTCTAAGAAGGTATGCAATTATAGAATCATAATCTATATCATACAAGGCCCTCTTATTTTTTTCCATGTACTGAGATATACAAGGAGTCAGCTGGTGGTGAAATATGTTGTTGTCTTTATTATTTGCTTTTAAATCTATGGTAGTATTACATTTCAACTTAAATACTAGTTTTGGGAATCCTATAGACAACTGGGTCAATCTCCTCAGTATGCTTACCACAAATTGTCACACCTGAATTTGATTGAGGCTTCCAGAATATTTAACTTTATTCTGTTTATGAAAGCAAATAGTTGTTTTACCTTGCAATGCTTCTATTTTATCTTAGACTCTGAACAGATTTTTCTTTTTTAGTTTTTTTTTTTTTTTGCAAGTTCCTATTGAGCTGAAAATAAATCATAGAATGACTAGAATTGGAAGGGACCTTAAAGATCATTGAGTTCCAACCCCTCTGCCATGGGCAGGGATACCTCCCATTAGAGTAGGTTGCTCAGAGACCCCTCCAACCTAACCTTGAACCCCTCTAGAGATGAGGCAGCCACAGCTTCTCTGGGCATCCTGTTCAAGTGTCTCATCACCCTCACAGGAAAGAATTTTTTTGTGGTATCTAATCTAAATTTTCCCTCTTCCAATTTAAAACCATTACCCCTTGTCCTGTCACTGTGCTTCCTGACAAAGAGTCCCTCTCCAAATCCCCTGTAGGCATGAGATGCATTTTTTATGGAAAAATAAATATGTTCTTTTTATTTAGGAAAATCTCTTCTCAAAGCTATTCCTAATGACAGTTGTGGCTGGGTGAGGGCTATAAGATTTGACACTTTTAGTGCTTTTCAGCTCCAGAAATGCCCAAATGCTTTGGAAGTTTTACTGTCTAGTTTTTACTGTTTTATTTTTGTGTGAGATAAACATTATTCTTAGCTCATAGTGGTTCTCAGTGGTTATTATCAACTTTAACTAGGCCTTTCACTTGGAGAAACATGGAGAGGCCTGGCACCTTGCTCTTTTTATACACTGCAGCAAGGTAATTGCATCTGGCTTAGCCCAGACCTCAGAATCGGAGAAAATGTGGGCAATAGGTTACATGCAGCATATCACAGACACCCATGGAAGCCAGTGCTGTAAGGACCAGTGAGTGCCCAGTGGAAAAGAGGATTTTTGCTACGGCAACAGGCGAAGTCTCGTAACAAGACAGAATCAGCAGGCAGCTTTGGGTGCCATGGATGTCATGCTTCGTCTTGCTGGACATGTCAAGCCTCATAAGATGGCATGAAAGAGAAACTTCAGTGGAGATTGATTTCCCAACTGTAGTCAGGGAAATGCAGAAAATGTCTTACAGAAATTTAATAGGAGATACATAATTTGAGAACTCTTATTTTACTTAATACTGCTGAAAATTATTCTTATAGTTTCCAGTCTGCATTTTGTCTCATTTTATGCTTAGATTGTGCACTCTTTGGGGAGAAGATGACCCTGGTGTCTTGTTTCTACTGTACCAAGTACAAAGGATTTTGGCCTGTTACCTATGCCACACATAGATTTGTAATTGCATAGTGTATCACAATTGCATGCATCCCTGGAGCTCAGTGAAAAAAGGAATGAGCTTAAAAGCACAGCAATGTTTTCTAATGGTTTGAAATGTGCAGTGGAGAATGCTTTCCTCAGCTGTCAGTGAAACCTGCTAATCTTTGTCTCCTAGCTAAGAAAGTCGGCATTGTCTTCTTCTATCTACCCTTTCCACTGGCCACACTGCTTTTAAAACAGTTTTCTGATCCTTATCTATTTGCTCTGAATGTTTTATTTCCTAGAATATAAAATTATTCTATACTGAATAGAATTGCTGGTTACTTGGTTATTGTGAAAGCTTAAGTCACCAGTAGTTGTTCTACAAAACCCATGTCCTTTGTTGAATGATACAGCAGGCTGTATAAAATCCCAGCAATAACGTCAAAGGTTTTATTTGACAAGCAAAAGTTATTCTTGGTTGTCACATGCTTTTAGGAAAATACACACTGTGTTTGTGTGCTGTGGGAAAAAAAATGGCATTCCTGCTACATGCTGGATAAGGTGCCATTAGATGTGTTAAAACAACATTGTCTGTCATTAAAGAGTTAGACTTGCTGGATCCAAATGCAAAGATATATGCACTGAGCAATAAAAGTGTTTGGTTTTGGCATGTTAATATGGATTTGTCATAACTAAACCTAGTATGAAACAAAGTCTGATATTGCTGTTGGATGAGGAGAATTGAAGAAGTGCTATCTCTATCTCTGTCTGTATCTTTGTCATCAAAGTGCTGCGTGACCTTGGACAAGTCACCTCATTTGTATGTTAGTTTCCATAATTATTACAAGAGGATCATGTTACTCAGAAGCCTTTGTCAAGGGCTGTGATGAAGAGCACACTTAAAGCTAAATCATTGTTCTTGTTATTTGTAAGAGGTGAGAATTTCAAATATGAACTTTATTTACCACATAGCAATGGAGTTTGAAGCAAGATATAATTGGGAATTGAAAGGAATGTCTAGCAGATAATTTTCCTCCTCTCTACCAGCAGGACATATTTCATACCCTTCTCCTATTTTGATGAATGCCAAGATTACTCTTCAGTGCCATTCATGAAGATAATTTGAACAGGTTTCAGTTACTTACCGTAATTCTTTGGGTGACACTGAAGCTTTTTGCTACTGCTTTACAAAACTTTTCAGTATCACTAGTAAGTCTGTTTATAAAAACATTTTGTTATTAGGAATGAGAATTCAATTAGAACATGACTTACGCATATATTTACGTCATCACTGGAGTGTATATATGGTTGCTTGTCTTTACATCAGAATGCTAACCCTGCTCCAGGTTCTGTTTTTCACAGGTAGTTCTGCAGTGCTTTGTTCTAAATCCTTTCTAATTTATCTGCTTAGGTGTAATACATGCAGTTCTCAGGTAGAGATCTTATCACTGAAGTGCACAGAGAGTTTAAATGCTGCTTTTAATAAGTGAGATCTAATCTTATAACACTGTTTACAGTGGGCTAAATCACACCTCACTGCTAGCACAATGGTAAACAGTTGAAATAGAAATTGTTCTCCTTAGATATTATTTTGCTCCTACAGAGGGAAGGAATGTAGAAGAAAGTAAATGCTACATTTTTCAATTCATAAGATTAAATACTAGCTCCACTGCATCAAAAATTTGTTGTTTTGTTTTGTTTTGACAGAGTTTAGATTGAATTCCAGGAATTTGCTATTTTTTCTTTGACCTGGGATTTACAAGGAAGACAAAGGATGATGGAAATAGCCTCCTAAGTTCTGTGTTAACGTTATCAAAATACAAATTTGCTTCTACTAACTGACTCTACTAGCTCTTGCTCAGGCCTGTGGGAACTGTGGGTCTGTAGGCTTCCCTTGTGAGTGCATCTTTCAACACTCTCCTTTAGCATTTGCTGCACAAAGGAGCCCTGTAACTTGTTCCCACCTGCATTATCTTTTGCTACTTAAGTGATACTGTCAAGGGGAGACCTAAAGTAGCCAAACTGGTTCCTCTACTCGTGTCACCCACTTTTGGTAGAACTTCTCAGTATTTTATGCAAGTGAGAACTGTCCTACAAGCAACAGTGAATGCCTGCTGCAAGGAGGTGTAGGAAAAAGTAAATTTCATCCCTTTCAAAACTACACTTTTCCCATATGGGTACAGAAGGATGCATGCAAATGCAGTATTCACCCTTCTGAGGCTACATGGAATTTTTTATGGTTACTGTATAATATATCCCATATTCCCTGCATAATTTCTGCTGTAGTTGTGTTCCCTGGTTGAAAGTTTACGGTTTGGTGGTGGTTTGTTTCCCCACTGCGCTCTCTCCACCCCTCCCTAGCTTTTTGAACTACTTTGGTGCTGTCCTGAGCTTGGATGCTTGTTTTGTATAATACTATATGGTGACACTCATTGCTGAACAAAGATAAAAATATTGAATTTTCTGGAAAGCAATATTTGGTGGAGCTCTGATTAAAGTACGCAAATAAGTAGGAGGGGTGGTCTCTTATAAGACAGTAGTGGTAATCTGCCAGATTAATTTTATTTAAACAAAAAATTGGGTTGCCAGAATCCTTATCTGTATTAAACCAGTATGGTTTTCACTGCTTCTAACATATAAAATTTAAGTCAAATGTGAAACCACAGTCACTGAACTAAATTATCTTCAGAACTTCTAATTCTTCAGAGAATTCTTTATTTACCCCTGGCTTTCTACTTCTACATTTTTAAAGGCGACCTGGCCATTCTACAGCGTATAGTATGTGAACAAACCAAAACCAAATAAAAGTTTAGTCATAACTATGGCATTCATCTTTAGTAGCACTTAATAGTTATTATTCTCTGTTGTTGTTTATTTAATGGGAACTGTTGTCATATTCAACAAAATAGCAGAAAAATCACAGCATACCTTCAAAGTGTGTTTTAATGTAATATAACCATGGTACAATGATTAGTTCTCTTGAGATTGCTACTTGCTGGAGCAATGTACTGTAATTAAAGAACTACATTATAAGCACTCTGAAGGAGGTAATACTAAGTTAGCTTGAAGTAATATAAACCAAAATCAATTATGCTGAGAAACAAATAGGCAGAACAAAAAATTATCTGCTGCTCATTAAGATGACATGTAGACATGCAATTAACAACTAATTGCTAATGGACCGTTCCTGTTCTTTTAGAAAGGTCTTGATGCAGTTCATTAAAACTGTGAGTTTGTTGTTGTATGTTTACTTGCACTTTGTTAATATATAGTGTAAAAGATACTAAATTTGATACTAAATTTAATTGCACATATGTAGTTATAGGACAGAAGTTTTGCTAATGAGTTGGCCCATACATTGAATTAATTCAGTTATTTTAAGTGGTAAATTAAGTCTGAAATTCTCTTTGCCAGCTTTGCTCAGAACAAGAGCTAATTAAATTGACAGTAGAACTATGAGTGAAACATTGGCATGATATTCCTCCAAAAGTAATATAGTTAAATAATAAATACATAATAAAAAGTGACACTGCTTGCATTAGCTATTAAGTCTTAATTCTCTGTTAATTTACATAGATTTGTTATATTGAACTTGAACTCTTAATGGTGTTAGTTATCATACCCATATTTTCATAGAATCATAGAATGGTTAGAGTTGGAAGGGACCTTAAAGACCATCGAGTTCCAATCCTCCTGCCATGGGCAGGGACAACTCCCACTAGACCAGATTGCTCAAAGCCCCCCCACTCCCTAACTTATCCTCTGCTATTATAAAATGTTTGAATGCATTTATTGTGGCAGATGACCAGACATCGTATACAATGGATGTTTATGCATGAAGATGAAATACCCCCTGGCTGGTGAATGGCATTTAATAGCTTTTATCTTTTAGAGGGGTACACATATTTTTATATTATCAGCTTAATGAATAATTTGGAAAAAAAAAAATACTCCTTTCTTCATGTGCATAGGCTACCTTAATTATCCATTTAAAATTTTCCAGGGGTGTAGAAAAAAAAATACTAAAATATTGATAGAGACACTCACTGTTACCTGATGTTGACTGAAATTACTCTAAAACAGTTATTTTCTAGCAACAGCAACATGCTCTGCCTTTCAACAGGGAAATAAATAACAGTAACAATAACAGTATTTCAGCATCTGTTCTTAAGCACTGCATCATATTGTCTTAAGAAACCTGAGGTCCTATTTTTTGCAGGTAGAACTCAGGAAATGTCATAAAATGTTCCATATTCACTATGCCTCCTGTTTTCTACTGTGTCTCTGCATAATCTAGGAAATAAAAATGCAGATATTTGTTTTTATCCATTTGTGATAGATAAAAGTAATTTTTGAAGAATGCACATGGTGTCATAGTGAATGAAACCACGTGCAGTAACTGCTTCTTGAGTTCTCCTGAAAAGACATTTGTCACCATCTTACAGGTTATTTTTTTTCCCTCAGCTAAGAAGTACTGTCTTTGCAAGTACCTGTCTGAGGGCACATGTATGTTGCATGGCGTAACCCTGCCTGGCAGTGCGAAGGAATATACTGCTTGATCTAATATTTAAATTCTAAGTTCTTTGATCCTCAAAAGGACTAAAAGAAATGGCATCCTGAGAAAAAACAATGCATAGGACACTGTAAGAAGATAATAAAGATAATGTGATATCTTTGTTAAAAGAAATATGATAGAGACTGTGCTAATAGTATCCTTTTAAGGCCTTGCTGTTTCAGTAACCTTAAATGATTATGAAAATCTTGTTCCATTAGAGTTGTTGCTTAATGTTCAGCAATGTACTCTAAATGAATATGTGTGGAGACCTGTTTCCTTTTACAATTTTCTACTTGCATGATTTAGTATTCAAGTAAGTTATGCTTTTTTTTTTGTCTTTTATTTTGTTCATCATATAGCCCTTCTGTCTCTCCCCTTACCCTTTGAATATCTCTTTACTCATTGTTCTCGCATCGAAGCGTTCTTTTAAGGACTGTCCCCGTCTATATTCTCTGCATGTTTATTTTACCTTTTTGTAGCATAAAACATCTAATATGTTGGTACCTTGCTGATTGTCTTTTTAATATCTGATCATTCCTTGTTCATTCGAGCATATATGTCCAACACACATGTTCTTTCCTTTCTCTTTTTTCACTTCTTGTTTTCATTTGTCTTACTTATTTGTCAAGCACAGCCACAAAGATTAATCTTGCATACTTATAAAACTTTTAAATCAAACTTTTTTCTACTGTTCTAGACTTAATACCAGTACTGTACAGTTGTGATGTTATTGGAGAAAAATAATTTGAAACCCAAAATTTATATAATCATACAATTATCAAGATTGGATAAGACTTCTGTTATCTTTGTCTTGACTGAAAGAGAAAATAGGTTATCAGTTTATCTTCTGCTTTTATGAATAAGGAAAACTAAATAGGTTTTCAATATTTGGGATATATCTACCTGAGTCCCAGATGAATGTTTTCAGGGAAATATGGCTTTGCTAGGATACGCTATTTTGTTAAAATGTACTAGCTAGATGTGTTTTTATTTTGAAAATGGTATGTGAGAATGGTAGACAGTTACCTGGATGTTGGTCGAAGATTTCTGTATTCAAGTTCTTACTGTGTTTGATCCAAAATCCAAATCATGGCATGAAAAAATCATGCTAAACAGGGACTTAAAGCCTGAGTATTCTTTTTATTTGCAATCCAATTGGGGAGGGAGGGGAGAGAAAAAAGAAAACGTTTAATTTTTTTTGTTTGCTTTAGGTACAAATGTATAGGTATATGGTCCAATCAGAGTCAGTTGATGTTCATGTCAATTGACTTAACTGTTGAGATAGATTCAATGAGAAATTTTGGAAGCTAAAGGAATACTCCCACTTACATGGGAAGAGCTACATGCTAGATTAGAGAGTCATGTTTTGTCTTTTGAAGTTTGGAACAGATGATGCGGTTTCGGTGTTTTGATGGAAAAGGGTGACAGTGTTGTCATCCTGCAGCTTACAATGGCCTCAGAAAAAAGCTTGGGAAAAGGTGGGATTTGAGTTGTTCCCTGCTTTTGCTTGTTTCCAAGTGGAAGGGAGCTCTGTGCTTAATGTAACACCTGTAGCTGACTCTCTGCCCAGTGTTTAAAATATTCTTATATGCGATACAAAAAGACTAAGTAACTAACACAAAGCCTCTGGATTCTGCTGCAGTGTCTGCAAGACATTTTGGATTTGAATATTATTCTTTTTCCCTCCATAAAGACCAAGGGTTAGTGTAACTGTGCCCCTGCTCAAATGGAGTGCAATTTTGCCACCAACTTCAGGAAACTTAACATTTCTGAAAGATCCTTTCCTGTGATATTAGTGTTGATGTTGATTAACAAGCATTTGAAGGTGAAGTTATCTATCCAAACATGCAATCAGTTTTGTGAAGAGAGAGGGAGAATTTGTCAGTGTATATTAATTTACTTTTACCTATATTAAACAAAACTTTTACCTTCTGTATCTGTTTTGAAAAATTCATTAGTGCTACTGCTAATGCCAAGATTGCTGTCAAACTGTATCAGCCTCAGTGCATACTCAAATGCAGATATTAATGGTCAGGAGTGGATTTGTGTGTCTGAAAACTAGATCGGCTATCTCGCATTATGGAAAAGTTTCCAGGTGTTGTATAGAGAAGCTAGTCAATAAAGGATGAGCTTCAATGAACTGAAGTTAATTCTGTGTATCAGCAAAGCAATTAATCCCAGTATTTCTAAAAAGTATCAGCAAATGAGACCGCCGTTATAGCCAGTCCCTGCAAAAGCAGTGTGTTGTTTTCATTGTAACTGAGTAGAATAACCACGTGGATACCCACAGACCCTGTTACACTGGGGAGTTTGCAATCCACACCAGAGCACCATGTTAGAACAGTGCAGTTGTTAGAAGCTCCTAGGTAGGCCCTGGAATTGATCACATATGAAACAGATAGAATGGAAAACCTCAACCAGCCTCACCTGGATACACACAATGTTTTATTTAGATAGCTGCATATAAATGTCTTCAAGGTCTTAAGTATCGAGTTGGTATATGTACATTTCAAACATATGTAAATCTCTGTAACTCTCCCCCTCTTCTTCTTGGAAGATGTGAGGGGAGAGCATCTGTTGTTGGTCACTGGCTGATTTGGCCTAAACCACAAGACCATACTTCACTGCAGAAGCAGCCAAAGTCAATGGTGCTTTGCATCTTATTTTGTTGCTTGTTACTCTCTTTATGTTTCTGCTTGATTGATTCACTCTTTCCATTCTAACAAATATTTTTGGCCTTCCTCGTAAGTGTCCAATATTTCAAAGGGACTTTCAAAGAAAGAAGTGTACATTTGCCAAGCATAAACTATTGAAACTTACAGCTTGATTAGGTGCCAGCATTGGGAGCATGAAATATTAATCTCTACAGTTTACTTTTTGCCAGTTGCCTAATGGATTTCATTCACACCAGTCTGCTCCAAAGGGAAAGATTAGTTCTTGCTGCTACATGCAAGAATCCCAAGCTTTTCAGTGATTGTAGAACCAGTGTAAGCCTCTTTTCTATCCTTAAATTTTACTTCTATACAGTCATAAATTTAGTTTATAAGTGAACTAGCAAAGGATCATAGATGCCGTAGTCCATGTGCAAAAAAAAAATAAAATTGGAGATTATTATATGTAGCCCTGTTGTTCACTGCTATTGAGGATTTTCCAGGATTCTTTATGTAAAGTATATATGCATCTGTAGTGACAACCATTCATCTTGATCAAACATGATAAGCCACTGTTCTGACACTGAGAAGTTAAAATCAGAAGCTTAAGATTTGGAGTTGTATATGGGTATTAGGAATACTATGTGGAACAAAGAGGTTCCCATATGGGCTATGAAAGACTAAGTGAAATACAGTGGAATGCAAAGCAGCCAACACACCAAGCAATTGAAAGTTTTAATTCGCACATCTACAGTTTAGCAAAAGGAAACACAAAGGAAAAAATCCATGTTAAATCCTTCTTCAGAGGTGAAGGAAAACTTCTCCCTCTAATCAGGCTAGTTTTTACAAACCTCCTTTCAGAAAGCTGAACAGATCTCATTACTTTAATTTTGAAAAAAGAAATGTCCTAATTCTGCAACCGTCTCAGTTAAAAATTTTAGCCAGAAAAATAGAATTAAGCCAAGCTTGCTATTAATCGTTAGATTTATTTTTTTCTCTGCCATTTTATTGTCTTATATTTTACAGAAATCAACTGACAGTAACTGAATCATTAAAGAAATGTCCACCAGGATGCAGAACCTTTCTTGAGCTCAGCTATGTTGATTTCTCTCCAGTGTAATGGTAAAGGTTCAACTTGAAGGAAAAAAAAAAAAAAGCAAATCGAATGGATTTATATAGAAGTCAGTCTTGGAGGTCCTAAACCCTATCAAGCTTGTGGCAGTTTGGGATGTGCTCAGAAGCATAGTTATAGGTTCTAGGAAGCTTTGAAGTGAAAAAAATGTATGATGATCTAAAAAAATCTCACGTAATCTGTAAATTTAAAGAAAAAAATATTTAAGAGAAATTGACAGGTGTAGAGATGGGGGAACAGACGTCACAAAAGGTGATTGAGTTTATTGTTGCTAAAGTTTAAGAAGAGGCTGAGTAAAGCATCAGTAATAGGGAATTCCAGCTATGCTTTACAGAATGCGTTGACTAGGAAAAGCTGCTGGTATTTTCTTACTCTGCAGCTGCCTGGTCTTATGATTTATCCTTGAATTTTTTGGTCTGTGGCATCAACCCATTTGTCATTGCTATATCTACTTTTTCTTGTCATCATTTGTGAGCATTTTTTCAGAATCAGTCTTGAATTTTGCATTGGTTTTAACTCTTGGTTCCTTTCTTCACATCATTCTGGCATCGAATTAGCTTCGACATAGTTAAATTATGCTAATAAATTTTTTTTCTGTCATCTGAAGTAGCAAATGTTGCCATTCTCAATGATATTTATGTACTTGCTGAGCTTCCCTAATACTTTTATTTGACATTGCACTTCAAAACCTTCAATCATTTCCTCATCTTCTCCCATCTGGATTCATTTTACTGACCTAATTTGATATAGTGTGATATAATCCCTCAGTCCCTAAAGCTTCTTTATCATATGAACATAAAACAGACTTTTGCCATTATTTTCCAGATAATATTCCTGCCCTCAGAGCCTGAAAATTAAGTAGCAGGATTGACTTTGTCTCCTTGTATTTATAATTAAGTTGGAAAGCAGCTATTTTAGTTTCTTTTGTTTAATATTTCAAAATTAAATATCAGTATCACCTCTTGAAACTAACTCATTTTTCCAGCAAGTAAAATAAGTAGATCTCCTTAATTTTTCCATTCATTACAACTCATTAATGAGCCTATAATAAAGCATTACTATTCATAGTACTATTTTTGATCAGTGGGAAGAGTACGCATAGTATTACAGAATGTGTCCATTTAGAGACAAAATTAATGTGAATGATAGACGTGACATGCTGTACCTACTCTTACATTTGTAGGTCTATATTACTGTCGCGTATTAATTTTGCTTTATTATGCTGCATTGTTACAACTGTAATAATGGTCTGTAAAAGTGAGTTTGCTTGGAACCAAATACCTAAATCCAAATTCTGGCCCTTAAGCAGGTTGTGAGCCTGATTACAAACCAAACACTAGTCCTATATATACCAATAAATGTATCCTATAACTGCATACTTAATTGGCCTACCTGAAAAAAGAAATATTTTTAATTGTTCATTTATCAAGTCGCTCAAATGACACATCAGAAACCAGCCTCTGCTCATTAATTCAGGTAAGACCTTTGAACTTTAAACAGTTATTTTCTGTATGATGCTGCTGTAGCAATTCTTTCTGAGTCACGGATAGTTCTGAACCAGACAATGTCATATGCTGTGAATGCAAGACAGGGAGGTGTAGCAATAGTTTTCAGAGCAGTCATCTGATATTGCCATGATTACCTTTAAGGAGTTTCGGTACTCTGCAGAAGCTGATAATGGCTGGAAAAAAAACAGGTTAAGAACTTTTTTAGCAATCTTTTGCGGTTTGAAGGCTACTTCATTTGGATAACTTCCAGTAACTCCTCATGAAAAAAAACATAATTAGAGGAAGTTATTTAATGAAATTTGATGTGGTAGAACAAATAAATTGTTTGGTTTTTTCTTTCTCTGTGTTTTACTTGCAAGGAGTAAGTCTCTCTTTTCAAGCAAAAAGTATTCTAAGCTTCATAAGCATTTGGCCTGCTGATATAGCTGAAAGGAAGCACTCTTCTTCCCAGTCCCTTTGTTGGCCTTAAGGAAAATTCGTAACTAAGACATGAACACACCTTGTGATATAATCACTATGGGACGGTCTAAAATGCAGAGAGGTTTATTAAGATATAGGCTGCTGACCTAGAAGGACTGGCTATGTAAATGGTAGATTGAAAAGGCTCACGGGCTAATATTTTGTCTAAATGATAAAATTTTGCCAGTTTTAAGACCACCCTGAGCTTACAGTCAGTAAGGGACAGAGAGAAAGCACTGGTGTTTGGAGCTGGAATTTGGCTGGTATTTTTGCTAACTCTTTCTAAGCAGGAGTAGGGCAGTGATCGTGCCTCTGTACTCAGCACTGGTGAGGCCTCTCCTCGAGTACTGTGTTCTGGGCCCCTTACTGGAAGAATAACATTGAAGGGCTGGAGTGTGTTCAAAGGAGAGCTGCCAAGCTGGTGAGGGGTCTAGAGAACTAGTCATATGAGGAGAGGCTGAGGGAAATGGGCATATTTAGTCTGGAAAAGAAGAAGCTGATGGGAGATCTCATTGCCCTTTACAGCGACCTGTAAAGGAGGTTGTAGAGAAGTGGGTGCTGGCTTCTTCTCCATCCCTGGAGGTATTTCAGAAATGTGCAGATGTAGCACTTTAGGGCATGCTCTAGTGGCCGAGATTGTAAGGATATTTGTGTGTGTGTATGGTTGGACTCTGTGATCTCAGAGGTCCTTTCCAACCATGAACATTCTGTGATTCTGTAATAGAAATTCTGTGGTATCTCTAATTTTACTATTTGAAATTGTTAGTTTTTATACGTGTATTTAAACCCACTGGTGTAGATTGTATTGGGGAAATACAAGAAGCGAATGGTCAGAGATGGAACAGAATCATATTTGAATATGGAATAATCTTTCATTCTACTGCATTTATTCTTCATGTATGCCATATGATGGCATTTTGAATCTTGACATTTTCCTCATACTGATGTTATCTGTAGAGAGATTGACCTTGTAATTATATAGTCCTCAGCAGCCTGCTTAAGGCTGCAATAAAATACAAAGCTGAGCATTGTTACCCTAAGGACAAGAGATCAGGTGCTGGCTAGTACTGACAGAAAGCAGAGGGGAAGAGAAGAGATACAGATCCAAAATGTAGATCTGAGGGAAGATCTGGTTTTGTGGAAAGGGTGAGGAACAGTTATTTTCAGGAGGTATTCCATGTTCCTTCTTAGTGATACTAATTCTTTCTCTCCAGAGCCTTAAAGAAAGCCAAGCAGTTCTCTAGTTTGCTTTCTCGGTCCTTTTCCTCAGTAACCTCTTCTCATTATTTGCTTGTGGTCCTAGGAGATGACAATTTAAATTTTCATGTCAATGATCATTAAAAAGAGACAGGCAAACAAACAAAAAATCTACATTGCCCGCCAAGATATTAAATCTTCTGAACAAGTGAAAGGGACTTCGATATGTAGGAGTGACAGCAAGTCTCTTAGTTTCTTTTATTGTCTCTGCATTTTGGCTAATATTATAACATTGCTTAATCAGTTTCTCAAGTTGCATGCAAAGTATAGAAAAGTTAATAAAAAGTAGCGATCCAAGGTAACTGAAATACTATAGGAAAGGTTACTAGCTATGTGATTTCCAAAGTGGGGAAAAAAAGATAATAATTCATGAAAAAGCCATGGAAGTGGCACAGTGTATCTCATAGTGAAAAGAGTATTTTCTGTGTACCAAGAAACAGATATGTTTTAAATTCACACCTTAGCTAGCTGGGAAACAATGTGTGCCTCTATAGCTATACCCTTTGATTCAGTTGATCCCAAATTATAGCTGAAGACTAAGAACCTCTGGAACCAAATATTTCCCAAAATGGCATGGCATGACACACTGAAATACTAGAATAGAACACCAGCTTCACAAATGTGTAACTCTGTGTGTTTCTGTGTATGTTGTACAATTGTTCTCTTCTCTTTTAGGGGGTCTCTGTAAGGTTTGAACAGTAACAGATTGAATATTGTACTGGCAGCATTCCAGATTTCTGAGGGCTATAACAATTTGCATAGACATTTACATTATTTTACATTGCTTGTATGTGTATTTGAATTCTCTCTTGGATGCAAGTGAAAACTTCAACATAACCTCAAATGAAACTTCTACCTCTAATACATTAAGAGCTTTCAGCATGTGATGGTGTATTTTAAAAAAAAAAAATGCTTTAACATGTCTGGCAGTGTGTTTCTTATCTTTGAAGGCTATCCTTTATATTTTTGCCCTCTCTTATGCTTTTGCAGCAGGTAAAAAAAAATAAAAGTATAGAAGTATGTGCTAGAAAAAAGTGAGAGGTGATGTTGATGATGATTGACATTTCCCATTTTCTTTCCCCATTGTATTTTTCTTTCTTTCATCAACAGTATCTCATTTCACCTCTTTATTGAGTAGAGCTGTCTTGCTCACCTCTTCTAATGAATTTCTTACTCTACATTCTTTTTTGGTTTTCTTAACAATTTTCCCATTTCATGATTCTATTCTGGATTCTCCTCAAAGACCTTGTCTTAGAACTGTTTGTGAATTTCCTTGCAATTATAGGGGATTTAAGACACACTTCCAATAAACTGAATTTAAATCTAATTGTGGAAAGTCATGTTTCAGTGAAGTTCCTATTTTGAAGAAAACCTTAAATATCTTGGGCAACACATTCAAAATTAAAGGAATCTGGATTATAATGATGTCTTGTGTCTTAATGACATACCAAATAATAATGAACAGTCTCCAGGAAAGGAAGTAATGCTTACTTTGAGAGAGGGAGATTTCTAAAGCAGTACTAGCCTCAGCTATTGTAACCGGTAGGTTTTCAGTATTGACTTCAATAAAATCAGAGTTACGCAAGTGTTGAGCTTTTAGGAACCTTATAATGCACACATGCTCCTCATTTATGTTAATGATTTGCTTAGGCAACTGGACATACATAAGTCTATGGGGCCAGATGGGATTCACCCAAAAGTTCTCAGGGAGCTGGCAGGAGAGCTCACCAAGCCTCTCTCCATTATCTATCAACAATCCTGGTCAACAGGAGAGGTGCCGGATGACTGGAGGGTGGCCAATGTGACGCCCATCTATAAGAAGGGCCGGAAGGAGGATCCCGGAAACTATAGGCCTGTCAGCCTGACCTCGGTACCGGGAAAGATCATGGAGAAGATCATCCTGAGTGAGCTCTCAAGGCAAGTGCAGGGCAGCCGAGGGATCAGGGCCAGCCAGCATGGGTTTATGAAAGGGAGGTCCTGCCTGACCAACTTGATCTCTTTCTATGACCATGTGACCCGCTTTCTCGATGAGGGGAAGGCTGTGGATGTTGTCTACCTGGACTTTGGTAAGGCCTTCGACACCGTCCCCCACAGCATTCTCCTGGAGAAACTGGAAAATCACGGTGTAGACAAGTGTA
>VXBJ01005699.1:11853-74308 GCA_013400055.1 Nycticryphes semicollaris
TTTTTTTGCAGTCTCAGTATTGGTGGCTCCATGCTTATGGGAATTTTGATGTTTCTGAATGGAAAAGACCCAATGGCAATGCCAACAAACAGTGTGGTATTTTTTTCCTACTACCCAAACTAAACTTCTGTTGGAGTTCTGTTTTGTTTCATTTTGTTTTCAAAAGATATTTAGCTAGACTGATTCTCGCAGCAGGCAAACACTGCAGATGAAGCAATCCTTTCCCAGCTGTTTACCTGCACATACTAAATGTTTTTATTTTTGAACCAGGGAGCACCTCTCTCTTCTGTCTGGGTACCTTTAGAGCACAATGGCTGCTGGTCAGTGGCGATAATTTCACCATTCTGCAATAATCCAAAAAGCCCTTATTTGTAAAAAAAGTAGTGTGTCATCAGGAATATTTCAGTGTCCTTGAGATTCTCCTTTGCTTTTTCCTCTGCTTTAGCTAATAGGTATTTTTATTTTTGATTCTGTTTTTGCAGCTGCCAGCAGAAGCCTATGCAGCCTTGAGTCTTGGAAGTCAGATGTTGATGTTATGAGTCCTATTTTCACTCTTAGTACTGGCAGGGCAACCCCAGGCAGTCTGAGGTGGCTCCAGTTCATACTGTCCCTGGTTGTCGTGTCTGTGTGTGCTAGACGGAATAACTCTCCCTCTTGACTAGCTTTCCTGTTTATATTTTTTACATGTTTTCAAATGACTTCTCTTTTTCTGGATTTAAGACACTTGATGATAATTAACAGTGCAAATGGCAGTCAGTTACAGTCAGTCTTCCATTATGCTCCCTGGATTCTAAGGGGATCTGACAGAAATATAATTAATATAATTACAATGTAATCTATTTACAGACAAAGTTCCGAGTCCTGCTGAGGATTTCCCAGTGGGAGCAGGATTTCCAAAAACCAGGCCCTAAGAAGTAGCACCATCCTAATGAAAATAATTTTTGTGGTTGCAATATCGCTCCCTATGCAGTTTCTGCTTTCTCCTGCTATGGAAAGAGTGGATGTTGGTTTTTTGAAGGTCAAATGTAAATCACTATTATATTGCTAGTCTTTTTGCCAAATACCCACTATGACCTGGGCTCCAGGGTTTGGGTTGTTTCCAAGGCACAAGGGTTTTTTGCACTGAAGAAGGATAAATATTTCCTTGCAATCACTTCCCACTGTGCTCAAATATCCACCATTAGAGCGTCCTTGTCAGGTTCCCTGTGTTTTAAGTACAGAACACCTAAAAATAGTTAGATCTGGATTTTCCTGAAAATAAATGTATACATAATTAAAAATTAAAAGTCTGTAGGGATTGAAAGCTTTTTCCTCATTGGCCTCAAGGACTCAGGCCCCTGTTGATGTGACTGGGATGGGCAAGATGCCTTTTCAGGCCTCCTGAGTCTTTGCTCTGCATGAAGATGTGTTGAAACGGGAGAGTGAGAGAGGAGAGGAAGAGGCAAGGCAGCAGCTTTCCTGCAGAGGAGCTTCACTTTCTGTACCAGCAGCAGCAAAAGCTGGGACTGCAGGCAGGAGGTTGCTGTAATCTTGCCTTGTTCCCTGGCATTGGACAGTGGCTTTTGTTACTGATGTCCTTTTGAGGTGGCATCTAGTCTTCAACACTCTTTAGAGTATCTGCTTTTTAGATATATTGGATTGTTTTTATTGTTATTAAAATTAGAATAATTTCCAACAGGAAGCTGACCAGATGTCCTCATTTAATCAGAACAAATCCCTTTATTCTATGTAATATCCAGCTGTCCTGGTGCTTATTAAAGCAGACCTATTAATCTCAATTTTCTTGGTGCTGAGATTCCTGAAAGTTGTCAAGAATTTCTCACTAATAATTACACCTCTGATCCTTTCCTCAGGAGTAAAATATGACTCAAAACTCTAGGAAATACTGGTTGGTACTCAGAACTTCTTTAATAAGAAACTGATGCTCTATTTGCAAGGGAATGCTTCACTACCATCTCTGGTGCAAAATATTTTTGAAAGAGTTCATTGTATTGCATTGTGTACCAAGTATTTTTGGTCTATCTTTGATTTAGCTCATGAGCTGGTTTTTCAGACTGTAGGAATGTGGTCTGACAGAATATGTATGGGAGAAAAAAAATACACATTTTTATATACTAGAGGGCTGAAATACTGGGTAGGCAGCTGACTTTATCTTGGAACAAAAATGGAAGTTCTGTTTAAGTATAATGGCCACTGTTATAATGAGACTGATCCACAGACTCTGAGTAGCATGGAAACGTAACTCCCTGTCCCTGTTAACAACATAAACAAAACAATTAAGTTGGGAGGATGCTTGAAACTATTTTTATTCCAGTCATAAGACCCTGGTACATTACATAATTATTTTGATATTAAGTATTTTATAATGTTTGGTTTAACTGTTTTCACCAGATGGGAATAAACTACTTTGGGATAAATTATGCTTTCCACTTTTGGTGTGGTTTTAATTGAAATAGTGTATTTAATAAACAGAAATTCTTGGTGCACATAAGCACTCAGTCTGAACAGGGGAAAAACTGGATATATAATCCTAGGCAGCTACAAATATGGACACTTCCTGTCCCACAGAAATCTGCCATTCTGCTCAGATATTTATTGTCCACTATAATTATGGCAAATCTTTAAATCCGTTCAGATGTTATTTAGATGCTCTGGGGGCTCATGGTTGTTGTTTTCAAAAATTGTCCCAGGGTGTCTAATTTCCATTTGGCAAAATTGCCATAGTAGGCAGAATATGGATTAGATTTAAAGTCTCGGGTGACTTCCCACAGCAGCACCTTATTTACGCATATTTACTTGACTGGAAAAGTATGTTCTCAGATATGGGAAGATAGTCTTTGATAAAGTTCACTGTCTATGTTATTTGCAGTACACAACAAATTCCTAAAATATTTAGTGGAGAAAAAAAAACAAAAACCAGGCCCTAATTTCTTAGGACTGCTATTAACCTGATGCTTTTGATCCAATCCAGCATAAGAGAAGTCCAAGGGAATTCCTGGCAGTGATAGCAATTTGAGAAAGACAGCAATTTTTTTTACACATTGTGGTTTGCAGAGTACTGGCATAAATGGCTATGATGGTCTAATCACATAGAGATATCCATCTATATGGGCAGAGGACAGAGTAAGCGCAGTAGGCTCGGATGTTCAGCTGTACAAGGGAGGGCTATGGGAAAGGAAACTGAAGCCTTTTTCATCACAGAATGGAAAGAAATGTTGTTCCAGAAAACTGTTCTAAACCAAGTATTTAGTGCGTGTTGGGGTAAATGAGTGTGTGTTGGACAAAACTTAATAAGGACCTTTCATTGTCTGAACTCAGCAAAGGCAAAGGAGAATTATTGTTCCATGGATGAGGAGTCAGTCACAGTATATTTTAAGCAGCCAGCAATAGACCTTTTCATACCTAAAAATAAAGATCTGTGTGTCTTATCCAAAATCTGTGGAAGCAAATAAGATTATTTTCATTGACCTTTTATTTGACAGCCATAAATAGATATTTTTTTCTGTTTTTCCCCTTCTGCTGGAGAGGAAGAGAACATTTTGGGTCTCATAGTTCTTTGAGCTAAGCTGCTGAAGTACCGTGTCTGCTGACAATTACGCACATATCCCTGTCCCCACTCATTTTTGGGAAAAGAGCACTGCTGCTGGTGAGGTGAGCTGAGAAGAGGTGGATCATAGGAATTACAGCCTTCAACATGCCTAAACATGAGGAAAAGAATGAATTTTTTTTTTTATGAGAAACTGCAACTGGGATAACTCTGGTGTCATTGGTGGGGGTGAAAGAGTTAATTTTGATTTAAGTATGGAAAGGCATGAATCTTCAGATACCTGTTCTGATTTTATAACGTGCTATAATGCCATGCTCAGCAGGGAGCCTAGAGCTTCTGGTTAAATAGTAAGACGTTTGAGAACCATTTTCTTGATTTCAAAGCAGTGTATGTTCCAATGGCAGAAATTGTAAGGTGTCTGCCTGAATACCATGTATGCAATTCTGCATGGAAGAACCTGTCTCTCAGTATATTTACAGAAGGCTGTCCACTATGCAAATAGTAATCTCCTACAGTGTTATTGTTGTATTATAGTATTGTTATTCCTCATTGTACTGAAAATCAGTGATTTAACTTCAGTGCCTATGGATTTACAGGCTTAGGCCACACAGTATCTTGAGCAGGCAAGGGACATATCCGGTATTGTCTTCTCAACGTAATATTGACAATCTTTCTGGTTGAGGGTAGGTTCCAGTCCTCCCATGTCCCTGCAGACTCTGTCTATGTGGATGGCTAACTTCTCCTGTAAGAAGTGTCTGGAAAAGTTCTGGACCTACACACAGTGGTCCCTGGTTTGCTTAATGTTTCAGTCCAGTCATTGAATCTTGTCCCTCCAGAAATACTTAGCTGCTGTAGGGAACCATACTCCTGATACCTCATCCCATCTCCCACAGATGGGGAAACATTTCCATTTGGACCTGAATTATTATCTGACTATACTATTGAATTTGTCTTTAAAATTATTTCTGAACTGTTCTCCTGACACCTCTTCACTTTCTTGATGCTTCAAGATCCCTATTGGCTCTAGAGGTGCATTTTTTTTTTTTTTTAATCTCTTGCTGTTTCTTCTTTAATCCCTTTGTCCTGATCGGAGCAAAAATCTAGGACATGTAGTGGAGTCAAAGCAGCCAGAGCAGGTGTGGTAATGTGATGGCTTCCTCCTTTGAAGAAGAGGAGATTTTGGGCAGAAAAGATGATGACCAGGGTTGAATTTCTGAGGAAATGATGGAGGGTATGTGTTATACTGCCCCAAAGATTTAGCAGGGCTTGTTTGTCCAAACACTTTTTTGAAACTCCAGAGCCAATATTATTGGTCTAGGTAAAGCCTTGGGTGTTAGTGTTGAGTGGAAGATGATGCTTTCTAGTGTCTGGTTATGGCTGCATAGTCTGAAAACTTTTTACAACTCTAGGGGTAAGAGTCAATTAACGAAATACTCCTAGAATCAAACAGTGATGGCTTTTCAGAGATTAATTCAGCTTTAATTCCTATTGTCTCACTTTTAAAAGTTTCTTACAACTACCTTAGACATACTTCAGACTATAGGTTTCCATACAAACTTTCAACCTACAACCTAATAAAAGAGAATTTTGGTTTGTATGGTTCTCCTTTTTTGTGGGACATGGGAGGGTGGTTACGAAGGACAAGTGCAACATGCACCTTAGATAACTGAAGCCTGAAAGAGGCCTGAAAAATGTTTCTAGATCATTCTCTCACAATTTATTGTAGCTACCATTATCATTTCACAATATTACATTCTAGAAAACAAGCTATTGTTTAAAATGTGTGTGATCTGTTCTCTGTCCCTTATGCAAAATGGCATGGCACAGCTTACATCCATGCAACTAGGTTTTCTTTTCCAAAACAGTTTAAAAAGGCTGCAGTCTGGGTACTGGGAACTGCTCATGGATCTTCTTCTCGCCTGCTGTTCCCAGGCCCTGTCTGAGACAATGCATGTTAACAGTTTAAATAGCATGGTCAGTATTTGAAACGGTGTCCTGGCCTTCTTTTATTTACAAGTACAGACTTAGGTATGCACAATGGTGCCAGATATGTCTATATTATTGGAGTGTGTATTTCAACAGACCTATATCAATGTAAAATGTTGCTGGTCTGTTTCCTCTCTTTATCCCCAAAAAGGAAGTACAGAGGCCTGGCCCTTGTCTCTTGCCAGGTAACTGCAAATGCTGGTGTTAAAGGATTCATCCTCTCAAGAAGAGAATAGAAACTGCTTGATATGTAAACCACAAAGCATGACTCTTATTATTTACTTTGAGAGGACCTACTTGATAGGATTTTTAAGTACATGGTTAACTTCAGGCATGCATCTTCCCTTGAGCCAATCAATGGTCATGCTCAGAGATAACTGCTTACACTGTGATTCAGCAAGCTGTTAAAGTAAGCTTGCCAGGCTGTATGAAGATAGCAGAAAGAGTCCTATATACCATGTCCTTTCATATAAACCAACTGGAACTCTGATTTATTTCACGTCCTGATTCTGTCCATAATCTTACGTTCTGTTTCTGTCTAGTCTAACCCTGAAAGCAAGGTTTTGCTCATCAATACCAAATTCATATTTTTCGGGCAGCATCCCAGTCTCCAAGTATAGCCTTGGAAGATGCAGATGGTTACTTGCAGTGCGGAAGAAAGAGCCAGAAAGTGGTAGTTTTCCTTCATGGTACTATCAGTTAAATATCCATACACCTCTTTTCTTTGGGGAGAGGCAGGAGTTTGTAAGGGAAAAAATATCTTTCATTTTGTCCTAGAATGAAAACAATATTTGAAGGTTTATTTCGTTATTTCTCATGAAAATGAGTTGTTTTGAATTTTCAGCCAGCTCTTGTTTCAAGCATTTAACACTGTATAAGTTACTGTTATTTAGAAGAAGATGAATTTATGAAGTAGCTTTTTTATAATATTGCCCATCCTTTTAGGAGAAACACTCTGTGCCATGAAGCTTAATATTAAATTGCATTTGTTAGTAATGCAAGAATTTGCTATTATGAAGGAATGAAGAATCAGGCTTTAGGAAGGGTATTCTAGCACTGTTAAAACAGATTACCGAGATCTAGCATCGCATATTGACTTTTTTTCTCTTTTCCTTTTTCTTTTTTCCTTTCTCTTATCAGCTACCATGACATCTGCTCATGCCACCTTGTTTGCTGTTGAGCTGTCTGGGTCTACAGAAGATTGTTTTGCCTGTCATTTAGATAATGTTTGAATCACCCTTCTTTCCAAATGTGATAAAAGAGGGTTGTAAAGCATTCAGTTATTTGCTGTCGTCTGTATACTGTCCAGGTCAACTTTTCTGGCACTGTTAATTTACTGTAACTGGTTTTAGGAGGCTCTCTAGCGATAGTGTTCAGAAAACAAGAACAAAGTAAGATCTCTTCTTCCAATACAACAGTGAAAGAAATCTGAGTTAGTAGTTAAAGAGTTGCTTTGGGAAGCTGTAAGATTTAGTAATAGATTATAGCATCACCTTAAGCATATAGCCTTTGGTTTTTAGATCTCAATCTGTCAAGGTAACACTTCACAGGGATGTCATAATGAGTGCAGAGCTCTTCATGACCCCACATGGTATGTGCTACTGGAGGACACTGTTTCATGATTAAAGTTGTGGGTGAGAATCATGGAATTTTAATGTAAAACTAATGATTCGTACACAGGACCAAAGAAGATTGTAACATTTGGATGTTTTTTGTGATGTGGAGCCGAACCTTTTGAACTCCAGCCAGCATTGTTGGTCATGCTCCTGACATGCCTCCTAGCTGATTCCATGGAGATTTCTTTCCATTTTGTCCAGAATGCCTCCTCTCAGATGGTGTTTCATATTCTCATGACTTCAGTCTGCCTGTTCTGAAATACCAGCATGCCTGTTGATCACTCATATATGCTCTACTGACTCAGTAATGCTGTTCTCTGGCTGGTGTGGGATTTCCTTTTTTTTCTCAGGGATACAGTGTCAGCTTAGCTGGCCTGAGTTTGTGTCCTGAAAGCCTATTTCCTCATCACTTGTCAAGCCACATCTGCCTTTTCTCTTCCTCCTACCCCAGACCTCTCTCTTTGTGATGTTGTTAGACTTTCAGTTCCTTGAACAGGTCACATGTGGAACTCACTTGAAGCTGAAGTAAAGGTTGTTGAAGTAGGGAGGAAAAGGATATATCCATTCAATTACAGGGACTCCCCAGATTAAAAAAAAAAAAAAAAAAAGCTGTTCATATCCTTAGATTTTCTGCAATTTTGTGACAGCCTCCATGACCCTTCCATGTCATCTCCAGGTGACAGTTTGATGACAGCCAACATGGCTTTACTAAGGGGCAAATCATGCCTGACAAATTTGGTGTCCTTTTATGATATTGCCACGGTAATGGTAGACAAGGGCAGGACAACAGATATCATCTGTCTGGACTTATGCAAAGCGTTTGGCACTGTCCTGCAAGATATCCTGGTCTGAAAATCAGAAATGCATGGATTTGATGGATGGACCATTCAGTGCATCAGGAACAGGCTGGATGACTGCACTCAAAGGGTTGTGGCCAATGGCTCAATGTCCATGTGCTGGACAGTGATGAGCGGTGTTCCTCAGGGGTTGGTACTAGGACCAGTGCTGTTTAACATCTTTGTCAGAGACATGGACAGTGGGATAGAGTGAACCCTCAGCAAGGCTGCGGATGACACCAAGCTGTGTGGTGTGATGGATATGCTGGAGGGAAGGGATGCCATGCAGTGGAACCTGGACAGGCTTGAGACATGGGCTAGTGCAAACCACAGGAAGTTCAACCAAGACAAGTGCAGGGCCCTGCACCTTGGACATGACAACCCCAGGTGCAAATATAGTCTGGGCGGAGAATGGCTGGACAGCAGCCCTGAGGAGAAGGACTTGGGAGTGTTTGTGGCTGAAAAACTCAACATGAGCTGGCAGTATGCACTGGCAGCCCAGAATGCCCACCGCATCCTGGGCCGCATCAAAAGAAGCGTGCCCAGCAGGTCACTGGAGATGATTCTACCCTTCTCCTCCGCTCTCATGAGACCTGACTTGAAGTACTGTGTCCAGCTTTGGAGTCCTCAGCACAGGAAGGACATGGACCTGTTGGAACGGGTCCAGTGGAGTGCCATGAAGATGATCAGAGGGATGGAGCACCTCTCCTATGAAGACAGGCTGAGAGAGCTGGAGTTGCTCAGCCTTGAGAAGAGAAGGCTTTGAGGAGACCTTATAGCAGCCTTCCACTATCTGAAGGGAGACTGCAGGAGAGCTGTAAAGGGACTCTTTGTCAGGGACTGTAGCGATAGGATGAGGGGTAATGGTTTTAAATTGAAAGAGGGGAGATTTAGATTAGATACTAGAAATAAATTCTTTACTGTTGAGGGTGGTAAGACACTGGAACAGGTTGCCCAAAGAATTTGTGGAAACTCCATCCTTGGGAGTGTTCAATGCCAGGTTGGATGGGTCTTTGAGCAACTAGTGGTCTAGTGGGAGCTGTCCCTGCCCATGGCAGGGGGGTTGGAACTCAATGATCTTTAAGGCCCCTTCCAACTCTAACCATTCTATGATTTCCCAAGACAATCTAGCACAGTTGTAGCATAATAGAGGACATAATCCCTTCCCTTTCTCTCCAATTTACTGCCCATTTTTATCCCAAATTTTCATAGGAATGGAATTCTCAAAGACTCAAAATTCTTACAAATTTCAGGAACAGTAGCAGAAAGAAAAAGAAGATAAAGGTGAATTGATGCAGTATTTAATTGGAACACATAAACAAATAGCACTCATATTCTGTGAGTCTTTCCACAGGTAGGTCATGATCAGGTGTAATGTAAATTTCTTCTTTCTTTGTTATCAGCCTATTCAAATACTGAACACCAATAACCAGTATGACAGACTGAAGGAAAAAGAAAAGAACAAATGAAAAAGAAACCTAATATAAAAATGGTTATAACAAAGTACATGGTGTGTGCATCACAATCATGTTACTAGAGTAAGTGGCAACTCAGCATTTAGATCTGTTAGTTCCCACAACTTTACCACACATTTCAGCATCGATTTTTTTCAATTTCATGTTATATTTGATATATTTTAGTCTGAACGTATGAAAGTACCATGGATGTATACCATCAAGTGGATCCAGCTTACATCTCTTGTATATGTAACTTATATATGTGTATATAACTTATACAACATATATACACAAAATTGTTATTTTTGATAGCAGTTTGTGTCTCTCACTAGCAGCTTTTCATGGCATGAGACATAGTATATATTCTCATTGGTTTAGCATTAGAGCCTAGACTTGTGCAATCTTTACTTCTTCATTTGATACTTCATTGCAGGGTCTTAAGTTACATATTCCCCTTGCTCCTTCACTTTGTCCCTCCAAATAAGCCAGTGATGCAAGAAAATGTACAGTGGGCAAAACAGATACATTTGAGATATCAGGGAAGAAGGTTTACTCTTAAAATCATAGAATCACAGACTGGTTAGAGTTGGAAGGGAACTGATTGGGAGCTGATTATTTCAGCTCATTCTGTACACACAAGTAACACCTTACAGAAGTGTAAAAGATCGATCTATGATATTGGTGTTAGAAAATCAGAATTTATAGCTATCTCAGTAATTTTGATTATATTTTTTCAAGTAAGTTAGGTAGTTTGTTATGCAAAACCCCGTTTAATCATTTTGCAAAAATGTTTATGGAATTTAGGAAGCCTAGCCTATGAAAGAGGTTCTGTGATGCAACTGAATAGGTATCTTAGTATCTTTAAGAAATTGAGACCACATCTGTCTTTGGAAAATATTATTTGAACACTTGGCATGGTACTCTTCCCCTCATAAGCAACATACCTTCTGTAAGAAGAGGCCATAAGACAGATTCTGAATGCTTTCCCAGAAACTTCCATGGTAATAGCAAATGAATCAGACTTAAAGGCTACACAGATTAGACTATGCAACAACAAATGTGATACTCTGAAGCAAATCAGTCCATATATATAGTGGGTCATGTTTGTTGTATTTCTTATAGCATCACTATAAAACTCTAATCCTTCTGGGCATGAATATTATACCACTAAATATTAACAGTATCTCCATCCTTGTTTCACAGTGTTATCTTGTTGATTCATATCTCATTAATTCCTTGCCTTTCAATTCTTTATCTTCCTCCTTTGGTAAGGCTTGCTTGCTGCTTCCAAAATGGGCTAGTTACTCTTGAGCCTGAATATGTCTGTGCCATCAGCCCATCTGGGTACTCTGGTATGCAGTGTCATGCAACCAGCTTTCCCAAACTCTCTACTCCTATTGTTGTGGTTTCCCACCGCTTTTCTCCCTCCTGCCAGATGCTGCCTCATGGGTCTGACTTGAGGATATTCAATCAGTTCTACTTTCTGCAGCTTGCATCCCACAGCTGTTACTTCATCTCACTTCCCCCCTCCCCCCGCTCTTTTTCCCCTCCTCCCTCTTTCAGTTTTGATCTAGTTCCAGAGCTTCATTATCTAATTGATTTGTTCCGGCAAACATTTAATTTCTTCATCTTTAATAGGTCTTATGAGGCTTGTTTTCTCACTTTGGAGCTTAGTGAGGGCTGCTTTTCCCATTTAATATGTAAAGTCTGCTAATCGCTTCTACCAGACTTCATCTCAGGCTCCAGCAGTCTCTGTTTAGTTCATGGTTGCTTTCTGGTTTTTCCCAGTAGTTGTTTGGCTTAGAACCAAAAATGCAAGAGAACAAAAATGCCCGTGTGATCATCTGCCATTGACTTTATAAGACAATTACCAGCTTACTTTGGAGATTTTCACTCCAGAAATGATAGGTTTCTCTACATATTGATGTCTATGGTTAATTTTTGAGGATGGTTTTGAGACAGACTGGAGGAATTGCAATTCCTGCAATAAAAGCCTGTTCAGTCACCTTCTTGCCAGGTTTCAATACACAGGAATCAACTGAGCTGTGCATCATCTTGGTTGTGACGGAATGGTAGTAGACCCTGAGAGCTGCATGCTAAAAGGTATCATCTTTCTGTACAGAACTTGGATCTCAGTTTCCAATCAGCTTGTCTCCTACTTAATGCTTTTTTTTTTTTTTTTCCTCTTAATAAGAGGATCTTTGTCTCATCTAGGGCTTCTAGATACCACTGTAGTATAAGTGTAATATGCAAGTAATTTTAATGAGTAAGTGTTATTTGAAAGAACAAGGATTATGTCTAAGAACTTGAAAAAGTTGCTTTCTATATGAGTTGCATCTTACCCAATGCACATGTACTTATTTAGGTGTTTTAGGGTTCTTCAGAAATATTTTGGTCTACTAAGACTATAGTATTGATTTGATATACAACATGAAGAAGGTAGTGGGAGAAAGCAGGTAGAAGGATGCACTGATCATGTGAATTATGTCATTTTTATTTTTTTTTTTCCATATAAATGCTACTGATTTCTACAAGGAATAATGATTTGTATTTAGAGCTGCTTGGAGAACGGGATTTTTTTTTTTTTTTCCCTGGAAAAGCATCAGGGCACCAAAGTTTTAGTCAAAAGCTGAAATTAATCTTATCCAATAACTGTATTTAAACCAGTTTATTCTGTTCACTATGCATCCTTTTTATTATTTTTGTGAATTAATGACTTCCTTGACTGAAACTTTGAGTTGCTGTTCTGTAGTGATGAAAGAGAGAGCCATACCACTTTGGCTTCCATATTTAATTGACATTTTGTTTTACTTTAAGTCCAAATAACTTTTTGGATGGAGAAACATCCTACTTCAGAATGAATGGGTAAGATTGTCAGTTGATGTGAATTGATGTAGTACCACTGAAGAAGACGGGACAACAACAGATTATCAGCTAGGTGTCTGAAACAATATAGTTGTAACAAAAGCTGGCTCTCCCAGAACTTTGTTCATGACAGTTCCTCTTGTTAGTAGGCTAAAGTTTCACAGGTTATTTTATTCAAGCAATTTGGGTCTACCACCACACAACTGCTCAATGCTTAATCCATCTCCTTTCTCCTTTCCTAGGATGAAACAAGACTAGCCAGCTTGTTACCTTGCTGCTTTATCGCTAAAGTCCCTATGGTCTGGATAGTCTAAGAGTGAAAAGGCCATGTTGTTTGACTCCTGACAGAAGAGCAGGGACACCTTGTGGTCACCTTCAGACATGGTTTTGCTGTTTTATCTCTTTCCATCTGTCAAACTTCAGTTGGATAAGGGTGGCCTGCCATCTTTGTTGCCATTGACATGAACTCAAGGGGAATTCTCACAGAGGTGGTTATATCTTCCTGCTCTGGAAGAAAACTGTCACTAAAACCTTAACTACAAAGTTGTATATCTTTCTTGTGACTAAATTCAGTTGTTCTTAACTGCCTGGCAGGCAAGAAATAGTACCCATATTTTGTGTTTTTCTCAAAAGGGATTTCTGACTCCAAAACTGAATTAGTGGCTTGGGAGACCAAAATCCACCTGGATTCTGCTAGCTTCCTGAGCTGCTACAGAGCATGGGCTTCCACTGGTAGTGAGTTAGAGGGTGATGCTGTACCACAGATACCCTTTGAGGTGGGAAATTGGTGGGAGTTTTGCCACAGTCTTCAGTGGGATTAGTCAAAACAACAGTGAAAATCCCCCATACAAAGTGGATTCTGTTATGCTATTATCTTTACAAGAAACCAAATAGTGAACTAACCAAATGAGAAGAGTTGTAGGTGTAGAGTTAGGAAACATAACACTGGATTAAAAAAATACCACTGTAAGCGCACAGATAGACCACCCTCAAAGTATTTGAAGTGCTTTATAGCAAAAATTCTGAGCTGTAATGATAGACATCTAACGTGCAAGCTAGTTTAATAAAGGGCAAGGCAACAGCAAAATTAGCCATGCCTCAAATAAGGTAAATTTCAATGTCTGCGGGAGAAAATAAATAGCATGTATGCTTAGTTTGAAGTAACATGGGAAGGAAAACTGATTTCAGTGGCGACAAAATCTTTGATTCCACTCCTGAAACTCTTATGCAAGAGCATAAATGAAAGAGAAAAAACATCAGGTCAATCTGACTTGTATTTTAGAAGTTTCTTTTACAACCCTTTGTCAAAGGCGTTCTCAAAGAGTGGCTACTTAAGTGACATGAGGTTTAAATGGATGTTATGAACCCTATAAACAAAAAAATGCCCTTCTGACTGTGGTACTGTGAATCTGTGACACCTGGATTCTGTTTCTGATTTTGCTCATTACACTTTGGTGTACTGCATAATTTTTCTAAGCCTTGCTTTGTTCATCTGTAAGAGATACTTAGAAGCATTGTGGGAAAGAGTTGAGTGTGTGTGTATATGTCTCTCTGTCCTCCTATTTGTCAAATGAAATTTCCCCAGAAAAACGTGGTATTTTAATTATTCTTTTCACTCTGAAGGTAGGAAAAAATCATCTTTGTAAGGTTTTTCCACAGAAACAAAATGAAAAAAACACATATGAAAATGTCAGAATATTTATTTTGATAATAGACTGAAATACAGTTGAATGTAATTAGATATATGGTTGTAATAAGTACATACTTGGATCTACTTTTGAATTTTGGTATTAACCTAAAATATTTTGACTACATAAATTAAACATTTAAATATAATCTAAATTAATCAAGTGTTAAAATACATTGTTCAGACCTATTTCTTGACAAGGAATTAAACAATCTAGGCCACCTTCTTCAAAACGTTATGATAGAAAGAAAACAGAATTTTTCAACAAACAGTTCTTTCTTATCTTTCACTAAACAGATAACTGACCACACCTTCATTACATACATCCAAAAGAGAAGCACTTTCATTAAAAGTATTTAAGTTACCATGAAATAAAAAGGAGTCAACTTTACCAGGGCCTTGGCTCATCCTAAGCAAATTTGAGAGATTTTAAAACACCAAACGACAAAATGCATGAGATGGTTAGTAAAAGATGATGAAAAAGGTTGCTAGTTTGCTAAAACTGCCTATAACTTGTTTCAACAAGTAAACTAAGGTTCTGATCAATTGTAGTACTTAGTCCATGGTGAATTTCGTTACTAAAAATTAACATATTAGGTGTTTTTAATTTTCAATTTTCAGCTTTGGTAGATACACCCTATTTGAATTTCACCTTAAAATTTTAGTTTCATACACTGTTCTTCGCTTCCTGTTCTAGTGAATTACATATAACTTCATTTCACCTTCTGCATTAAATTTGGGACCCCATTGTCTTTTTTTTTTTTTTTTTTTAAACACATGACTTTTGAAACCAAAACATGGTTTCATGGTTGAGCTGTAGGAAGTGATTGGACGTTTTCTCTTTTGATGCAACTGAAGACAGTTGCACTGTATATATACTGTGTGCACAATGCACTATATCAGTGGGTCTATAATTTTACCTTTGATCATTCTTCTGTGAAAAGACTGTCTTGTTGATAGTTCTGCCTATGTGATTCTTGTAGGATAAGGTGTCATGTGAAGTGAGCAGGGAAATGGAAGTCACACTCCTAGAAAACTTTTTTTTTTTTGTTTGATCTTTCTACTGAAGGTAAAGCAGAAATCAGAACATAAAACCTTAAACTTCAGTACATTTGCTTTCAAACTTCCTTACATGAGGAAAAAGAAGGCAATAAAATCAATGCAAAGCACTTTGCTAGCAGCTGTTGTACATTCTTTTCAGACTGTACAGTGTCCTTTTTGACTATAGCTCTGCAGTTTAGACAGTTTGTATCCACATTCTGATTTTATTTTCCAAATAAAGTTTGTATTTATTAACTCTATTAATGAACAACAACAAACAAAACTCCTATAATGTACTGAAATTCACGCTGGGTGCATGTGCACCAGTCAGTGGAACGGTGCTTACGGTAAAAGTAACTGTGATGTTTCATATAGCATAGAATTGGTGCCTCTGTAATGTTATGTTTTACTTTACTGCTGTATCAAAACTCAGCTGTGTGGGACACTTTCCTCCTTTTTCAAATGTAAGGTCATGAATAGTTGTTTCTTGGTGAGGAAAAACTCATATTGTGGATTCCTTAAAATGACCTGGATTTCTTTCTTGCTAATAATACTTGGCGTCTCTCTCTGTTGCACAAGATAACTTTTTTCTCTGAGATAATCTTTACTGGAGTATATGGAGCTTTCACAGAGCTCCATGACTTCTCCCATCACTGAAAATGCACAGATAAATGGAGGATGAGGCGAGTGGTACCTATATTGTGTTTGAAAGGGAGTTCTTCAGTTTTAAATGTGAACAAGATTTGGAGGCAGGCAAGGTTCAGTAATGTCTGACTACACTAGGGACATTTTGTGGCCACCATTTTGCTGTGCTGAAGCTTTCATAAATTAGTCATGTCTTGCAAGTCAGAGTCTTAGACGAGCAGAGGTGTATGTGAATATTCATTCAGAACCACTGGTCTGGTTCAGAGAAAATAGAAGGTTTCCAAAACTTTTTCAAACTTGCAAAAAGTCCCCCTCTTGGGGAACTACTCCAGTTCTGAGAGCTCTTGATAAATTGTTTCCTTTGTTGTTCAGGAAGAATGAAAATATTTGGGAAGACAGGCTTGTGGAGTACTTTCTCATTCTGTGTTTTCAACTCTGAAGTTAGTGGGCATATTATTCTGGTTTAATGAGTTACTGCTCATCAGCTCAAACAATCCCCTAAGAGTATGTGGGTATGTGTTTTTTTTTTTGTTTGTTTGTTCGTTTGTTTGTTTTTTCTAACAGGAAATTAAAATGTTTTAGCTTACATTATCCTGAAGAGAATTTAAAGGATTGATGTTTGCATTAAGGCTGGTTATGGGCTGGGTGAAAATGTTAAGCAGAAGTAACTTACAGTTATACAGATATAACAGGCTGAAATAATTTGGTCTCTTCAGTCATGTGTACATTTTATTTTTAGAACCCAGTTCTACATTTTGTGAACCTTTATTTTATCACAGACTTGAATACTAACTCAAGAGAATGTGTTCTTTGTAGTTTCTCTAATCTTGGTAGATGATCCTTAATTATTTCCTAAGTAATAATTTTACTTTTCTTGTGTAATGGTTTAATGTGCAGGTGCTCAGTATAAGAAAACGAAAATGAGAAATGACCCAGAAAACTCAGGATTTTTTCAGTCTTCATGTTGTACTCTTCCTGCATAGCTTATGTGGCTCAGAGTGATTTCCCAAGATATTAGCAGAATCAGTCATTAACAAGCTCATTGTTGTCCTGAATTTCTGAGAAAATATTTCTTCTGTTACAGCTGAGAGGATGCCACCTTATAGATCAGTTCTTGAAAATAAACGCGTTTCTTCAGGTTATGAAGAACACATATGAACAACCCTATCTCTTCTACAATAGGTCTTTCATGTTTAACATGCAAACAGGGTGTTGTTCAAGGTAAATTGGACCATATTTTGGCTCACGAGGCCTCATTATCACAAGAAAAAAAGTAAAGTTCATTTCTCAGAGGCCAAGTTGAGAACTCTGCAAAAAGTTAGAAAACACAAATGTTTTTCACTCTGACAAGATACAGAAGTCAGCAAGGCCATTTTCACACTTAAGAGTACAGGCTAGAAAGCAGGGAAGAATTATTTGTTTGCTTACAATATATTTGGCATGAATTAGAAAAGAGGAAGAGCTCCAGATACACAATACCAATCTTCAGTAAAAAAGCCAAACCTCCACACAGCAAAACCAACAAAACACTATACTGGGAGACTTGGAATAAGGTTCTCAGAGTCTCACATGTGTAAATAGGTAGCTGTATTTTTTACATCTTGCAGAAAGAAGATATAACATTCATTGGGTCATATGCAGATTAAAGATGACAAAAAAAGGTTCTATTACTGTATTTACTATGAAAAATGAGAGTTTCGAGCAAGATAACTTTCCCTCTCCCTTCCTCTGCCTGTCCAGAATTTGGCTACAGACTGAACCACATCAGAATTTGCAAACTTAGGTATTTAAGGCAAAATGAATTTTATGATAATTTACTGTTTTGTTCTGTGATCTGGGAACACAATTTGAATAATATATAGGCCACTTCCAGTAGACTATATAAAAAATGAATTTGTGATAGTTTTACTATTTAAATATATTAGCTTACTCTGTCAAAGAGTGTGGTGGTCAATGTGCTCACTCACTACACCACGGCTGCTCAATTTCATATCACCATAAATCCCTAAAACATCTCTTTCCTGAGAACATCTGGGCATCTGAGTGTTTTCCAGAATGATGTGGAGTGAAGCAGGCAGTCAGGAACCAATGAGGAGGATATCAGCAGCAGGAGAGTGACAAAAGGCGACAGGAAAAGGCACAGGGCGCCATCATACAGAAAGGAGCTGACCTGAAATCTCTTTGGTTGAGATGAAAAGCAACTAATTTCCCTTATTCAAGCAGTTGTATTTTACCCTGGCCATGATGGAATAGTTTAAAAAAAAAAAAAAAAGTAAGAAAAGGTAATTTTTGAGTTTGAAGTTTTTATTATCTCACATTTTTCACTTTAAGGGGAGGAAGAAAGACTTCAATCCCCAGGCTCTGGCTGTGTAGAGGAAAGGGTTGTGAGGGTATGTGCACCCTTTATGGACCACACAGTTCAGCTCACAACTCCTGTATGTGGTAAATAATCACAGAATCACATAATATCAGGGATTGGAAGGGNCAGTCTTTCCTTGTATGGGAGATGCTCCACTCCCTTCATCATCTTTGTAGCCCTTCCCTGGACTCTCTCAAGCAGTTCCCTGTCCTTCTTGAACTGAGGGGCCCAGAAAATAATATTTTCAACCAAAATATTTTGCATCTTGAAATCAATTGCACAGATTCAGTGAAAACATTTCCCCAATTTAGCTATGTTAACTTAGTGCAACTTAACCTTTCGTAACAAAGTGGAGCTAAATGAATAATTTTCATTGAGCATTTCAACAAGCAAGAAAATCAGTTATCTGTAGCAAGGATCACTCTGGAAAGAATGTGTGTGGTGCTTAGGGTCATCCTCACAGGACTGAAAGTGTTATGTTGCAGTGAAGAGTCAGCTTATGGCCTGAGAGGTCTGTATTTTGTTTGATGAGTGTGGGGTCTCTTTTTATTTTCCTGAGCATGATTTGACATATTAGACTTACAGCTCCTCTCATTGATCTCACTCACAAGAGATCTCTTCTGTTCAGCAGATTGTGTGGAAGTACAACTTCAGTATTGTGGTCACTTTCAGAAGGTGCCTATCTCTCTCCATCAAAATCAATTAGACCCTCAGGATATTTTTCAGCTTTTCTTGATTTTTTTTTTTTTCATTCATTATATAAAAAAAAATTTTTTTTTTTTTGCAAATGCAGGGAATGTCCTGCCAATGCCTCTCTGCCTCTTAACCTGACATTATTTACTTTGCTGGATCAGCCCAGATGGATCAGTTTTTCATGCCTTCCCACATGCTCTTCCTTTCTTCGCCTACAATACTGCAGGTCCTCCAGAGCACTTACCATTTCCAGTCCTGTTCTAGCACCTGGCTGCAGGTTTGGATGTGGATTAACTCACAGTACTGAGAAAGGTAGCACAGCTTTAGCTACTGCAAAAATTGGTTTCAGTTGTAGCTGTGTTATCTGGAATTATTTAAAAGAAAAATTAATCCACCCAAGGGTCTCAGACACAGTGACAAATCACATGTATGTTAAACAAAGAAACCCCTCCTTACAAATGGACTAGTGAACTGTATGTGTCTTTTATCCCTTTTTATTTATGAAATTAAATTGCCTCTCCTTTTAGCATTAGCTTCTTAAGAGCATGAAACATGTCTTCTTATTCCACACTTCATTTGATATGGTGAAACAAATAGGATTTGTTTTGAATTTTGTATTGAAGTTTTCAGAAAAGCTGCTTTCACCTTAATTAGTAGCAAGACTCAACGTTACTCATGGCTGATGCTAGTTTAGAACAGATCTGCTGGTACCTAAGACTGTTCTTTTGAGATGGAAGAGGTTTGACCTAAATGTAGGTCCCAGCAGCTCTCAGCCTCTCTTGTTCTGCTGATCTTTCTCTAGAAGTCTAAGACTGAAAAGAAAAACATCTCTGAATGTAATAATTAGTTTTTCAATTAAATCTTAATCTATAAAATCAGTTAAAGTTAGGCAATGTTCAGATGTGCTGATCACGAATTTGAGCAACTAACAGTCATGTTTGCAATTGTGGGAGTTAAGTGGGAAATATAGGAGACCTGTCCATTATCTGACATATCAAAAGTCAATGATCAAGTAATTAAAGTAACACCGCATGAAGGCACTTTTCTATTTGATGCTAACCCTTTTACAAGAACATTTACAGCAGCATAATTGATTGAATTAATTAAACATTTTTAACACAAAACCCAACTTTGTTTATCCACGAGCACTTGAAGCAAATTTAGATTCCTGGATCTCTGTATGCTGAATATGATATGGTTGATGTGGACCCTCTCAGTTTATTTGCTTTTTGGTACTGTAGTAGTTAGCTGATTTCACTTCCTCCTGTAAAGTACAGCATGAGCATGGCCTTTGCCAGATCTTTTCACTGTCAGATGCCTGGCAATTTTGAAAGTAGGAATTGTGTAGCTTGTAAGTTTAGGAAAAGGTGACAGGTGTTTTTTTCATAAGAACTTGGCTGTGCATGCTCAAATTCAAACACATTCTTCAAACTTCGAAAGTGTCAGAGAGAATGGAAATGGATGATATTCAACCCTGTCAGAAAAACAGGAAAAAGATACAAACAGTTCCTTAAAATCAGAGGAAAGATTCATTCCTTCATTTGCATAGCCTTTGGATGTTTGTGGCAGAGAGTATGCTGACATCATCTGTTCATGACTCACCTTATGTTGAGGGCATCACTTTAGGTGCTCAGGCTGGTTGTGTCATTGCTTCATCTTCTTTATCCACAGGATCAAGCTCAAAAAGCAGGTATCACTCTTTCTTGATGTTGCAATTGCCTGAGAAAGAGCACCATCTTCTGCCTTCATCTTAACCTTTAAGGTTGTTTCTGAGTTGTACTGCCATATAGCACCTCCCCTCAACATCTCCTCAATGAATCAACCTACAGCTCTCCTGTTTCCCCCAGCGTAATCTGCTTGTCCTCATAACTGGTGAGCATGACCCTTGTCAGTTGGAAAAAGCACCTTGAATCTGGCAGTTCCTTTTCAACATCCCCTGTTACAGCCACAAGCAATGCGGACTCCAAAAATAAACAAGGAGTGGGATAAACAGGAGGTGAACTTACGGAAGCTGCCTGAGCCCCCACTTCTTGGTAATAGCTAGAGAGTACCATTTGATACTGATGCATGGTCATTTTCCCTCACCCACACTCTTACCTTTAAGGGTTCAGAAGCGTGATTGATGGTCCAATCAATGGTTCCTTTTCCTTATCCATACTTTGACATCTCTATACATTTTCATATACCCTCTTAATACCTCCTAAAATAGTCATAGATGCATTCTGGGAACTGTCTACATCACCCTTTTACCAGGCAATGAATTAGAGAATTAATAATTTGTAGCTTTAGGCAGTACAGGAATACAGAGTCACTCCTATAAATTGCTAACCAAGAAACAATGTGCTAATTTAGATTCCTAGTAATATAAAGTTCATACAAAGTTAAAAAAAATTAAACCATAATTGAACTGTCTGAACATAAGCAAACACAGTCTGACTCCATTGTAGATCATGAGTTTGATAGGTTAAGATTTCAGCAAATACACCTTGGTTGTTGAATGCTTTTTGCACAATAAGTGTACAAAGTGCTAAATTGTTACTTAAAACATTACTATATTCTTAATACAGTTGAATGTAAGAAACTCGTGTGTTAAATGAAATGCTTCAGAGATGAATCAGTGCGAGACTTTTGATTGCCGGACATATGTTAATCTTTTGAAACATTATGCCCTTTTGAATTGGCTGAAAATGACTGTCCTGAATAGCTAGTAAATCCAGAAAGTTACCCACTAAAATTAATTAATCCAGTGCCCCTAATTTTATCCCCATTTAAAATATAAATTATGTCTTATTAGTGCAAGTTATTTTACATTACTAGCATTACTTTCATTAACAGCTGAGTGCACAACAGTTTTAAGTTCTTGAGCTTTCTTGAAATTAAGAATCAGATGTTGGTAATTTGGTGACAAATAATTTCTTCCACCTCTAGCAATTATATCTATGTTGTGCTTCACTGATGCTGTGATCATCTGTCACAGGAAGAAAGGCGCATTCTCTTCTGAAAAATTCAAACCCTCAGACATCTCCAATCACATTTCATTCTCTAAAGATCCTGCCCTGAGGCTTCTGATGCTACAAAGCACCATGTCAACCCCCCTCAGTGGGTTATTATTAATTTCTATTATGAAATTTTTAAGCTAGTTTTATGTGACTTAGGACATCTAATGGTTCAAACCAGTAGCTTTTACATCATGTTGGTATTTCCAGCTAAGCACTCAGTTGAAGGGCATTTTACCTGCTGGCCTTAATACAGCAACCTGAACACAAATAGGATTAGATTAGCATGGAGAAGAGGAACAGCAAAGGGCAGAGATGTTTAAGGAAGGGCTTCAGCCATCCTGTTTAAACACACTAATGAGACTAATGGTATCCCTGCACATTGCTGATGGTTGGAATTGTCCTCTGCCATTTTGAAATTTAACATCTCTGTAGCAGCTTCACTTTTACACTGTGACAGGCAGGTGTGGCTGAGCCATAGAGGGCAGGCTCTACTTCCCTTTCCCACAGATTCAAGATACACTTCTTTCTTCCCACTCCCTCCCGCCTCCCCCTCTATTAATTGGCTCCTTTTCAGAACTGATTTAGAAGCAAGGCTGGAGCTGACCTGGGTGTGACTAATTGGAATTGAGTCCTCCTACCTCTGATTCATTTCCTTCCTAGGGTTGAGATGTAGCAACAAGCTCCATGAAAGGTAAAGATTTGAGATGTGCTCCTGGACTGGAGGGCATGGCTGCCAACCTGGCTCCTCTTTTCCCTGGTACACCCATTACCACCCCCGCTTAGTTTTTAATGGTGACTGAATGCATCTTTATGGGTGTCGTTACTACTATGAAGTCTGAGAAAGAAGACAGTAAACAAAATTTGATCAGGAGGTATGGGATGAACACCTACTTTATGAACTGCATTGTTACAAGTACTTAGGAGGTGGTGGGAAAAAATAGATGGTACAGAAATGCTCATGAAAATTATGTTTCCTTTTTCGGTCCACTCATAGGAGATATAAATATCATGATGTGTTGCTTGATCCCAGAGTTCAGCATAATTTTTTCAAACTCTATCTCATAATATTCCATTTATTTAATTTCACAGATAGAACCTGTTGTCTGGCCATTACCCTGAATATAATAGTGCAGCTACAATAGTAGCCCTGGCTAAAGATATTTTTTTAACATTGTATGGCCTGCTCCTACTGATAAAACTTTTTCTTTTACTCTACTGTTTTACAACAGCATGGACAGATATTGATTCCCAGGTGCTCATGGCCCATCTACAAAGTTGGGCTATAGAAAATAAGTTTCTTTTACTACAGACAGCACAAAGACTCCTGAATTACAGCTGCTGCCTTGCAGAGTCCCATGAGGCTTTCTCCCCTCTTGCTACTTGTCTCTTAGCTGAACAGAAAGTTGTTCAAGCTTACTTAAATATGCTTAAGCTATGCAATTTTGAACATGTGCTTTTCCTGGCCTGTCCTTCAAATGTGGAAGGAGTTCCATACAATATATTATGCTTTGACATATTTCTCTCTTTGTCCATACCCTTTAGTTGTTACTTAGCTGGACTGAGCAGAGATAACAGTTTCTCACCTGGTACTATTTCCCCAATTTAGCTGTACCCATCTTCTGTTTATTCTCTTTTAAGCTCTACCAGGCCAGGACCATGTATGTGTACATAATGTGTAGCACAGCAGTGATCTGGTCTGTGTCACTTTGCACTTTTATCCAGCCCTCAAAGTTGCTGAAGTGCTATAAGCATATGAGGTATTCCACCAACTTCAATTATGCACACTTCCTGTTTCAAAACTGCTTTTTATTGCCAAAGTAGTGCAAAAAAGCATTAGAATGAATGAGATGCAGGACATAGATTTATGGATACAATACAACAGCTAACAAAAGTAATATAGCACAGCTACCAAAATGAATCCAAAAATACACTTTAAGTTCACCTGGTACAGGATTATGTGCAGATGAAGCTCAACAACATTCTCCTTATGACAAATGTGCATTTTTTTCCTTCTGTAATTTTACAGCATTTTGGACCTTGTCTGTGTGATGCTGATTTAAACTGAACTGCTGAAACAATCTCAAGACCAATGTCATTAAATGAATGCTAATCTCATGCTGTCCCAATTTAATGACAATTTGGTTTATTTTATCCGAAGTTAACAATGATTTATTTTAAGGTCGTGCCTTCAAATTGCTGAAATAAGGCTTCATAGCCTTTGGGCTTTTTTGGGGGGGTGATTTAGGTTTTGTTAGTTGGTTGGGGTTTCTTTAAGGCTTAACTATATGATATTTCACAGGCAGCTGCAGTGTTTTATGATGCTGTTGCCCCTTCTGTGAAGGATTTTCCCACCAAATGCCATGGCCAGAATGCATGCACTCTCCTTAGGCACTACAGGGAAATTCTGACTCTTTGTGTGCATTTTCTAGGGCACGTTAAATTACTAAACGTACTGAAGCATCTGAGAAATGCTCCCACATGGCAGTCCATAGACACTACTGTGAAAGCGGCGACTTCCTCAGAACAGTGTTAACAAATAACGGAAGTGAATGACATTTTGACCCAGTGCAGCTGCTTACTATTTGAATGCGAGTTTAAGCTTTTGTTGTATCAGTTTTTACACTGATTTATTTGATATCTGCAGTTTCCTGACTAGACAGTTCCTCACTAATAAATCCAAATGAACCTAGCAAAAGTAGGGGTGCGACAGTGTCTCACTAAGGAACTTTGGTCCCTTTTTCACATGCTGTATTTGAATTACAGTAACAAAACAATAAATATTTAAAGGGAGAAAGAAAGCACAGAAAAAAACCCCTTTTTCCAATGTATATTTAAGAAAGTAAACCTTGAAATTCATTCTGGTTATTTTAGGTGAAATAATGTCTGCAGGAACCATCACAATATATTCATGTGAGCTCCACTCGTGAGACTTTTCAATTGATGCCAAGTTATGGAGAGATGGGCATTTAAATTCACTTTGTGCTTTGGAAAATTTATTTGTAAAGCAACTTCTTGTACACTTTAAAGAAATAAGTCCATTAATTACTTATGATCCAGAGTGAAAGGGCATCAAAATTACTGACTGTTCATACAGGGAAGTTTTTGTTTTCCATGCAATAGTCCTTTTAATTTACAATGCAGTTCTTTATGTATAGGCATCAGTAAAACTTTCTAACACACTGACTGTATCCCAACGGAGTTCTTGTGCAACAAAATGCCAGTGGCATGGCAGGGACACAGTGCTGGACCTTCAGGAATTTTGAGAAGCAGCTATCTGCAGATTTTGCCTGAGGTTTCTCAAACCCCTGTTAAGCTGATATATTCACTTCACTTATCTGCCTTGAATTTTAGCAAATAGCTCCAATAGAAAATGCATTAGATCATGTTCACAGAATCATTGTGATGATACGAATGCTTGTGTTCCTAAGAGGCCATGACAAGCTAATTATTCCTCAGAATGCTGTGAAAAAACTCTTGCCTATATTTTTTTTAACCCAGTTGCTGTTCATGTATCTGAACCACTCATGTGAGCATGGTTATGTTTTACATGTGGATTTTCTCACATAGCCTGAGCTAAAAGGTAGAAGCCAAACAATAGTACTACTTAATCTACTGAGCTGGCTGCTTTGCAAGGACGGCACAGGTTAAACCACTCTGTCCTTTCACTTCTGCACTTGAAGGGGTAGGAGGATATTCCCACAAGTCCCTAGGAAAGGTTCTGAGAGAGGCTTAGATCTGAGTATCTCCAAGGACCATAATTTTGAGCTTCCAGGTCCCAGCGATGACATAATTGAAAATAGCATAAATGCGGACACGGTCAATTATACTGACTTTTGTGTGACTTTAATGTGAAGTCATTCAAACTTGAGGTAAGTTATGATATGGACTTGAATTAATTAGTCTGAATTAACTTGTTAGGGAAAGCATATTTGAAGCCTTGTCCCAGTCAGAGTACCTACTCTTAAAGTAGGTAGTTAAAGTACCTACTACTGCTGTTTAATTGTACTACTATAAAGCCTGTTGCTGCTACAAAGAGGAATATTGGGTCTGATTGTTCTTGTTTCTTCTCAAGGAGATATTTGGCATTAATTTGTCCACAGTTATCTCAAGTAACTCTAGAATAGAAATAAGCTATTATTTTTATGTAAAAAGCAGTGTTTAAGGTCCATAAGGGGCCAAAACAGTTCCTCTTGGAGCTAAGAACAGACAAGGACAGATCTAAATAAGACCTTGGAGGTCATGGTGCAATCTGAGGGTGAAAAGGAACACGATCCTTGCCCTGTCTGTCAGTGAAATGCATTTCTGCCACTCTAGCCTCATGCTGAGGGGGTGGAAGTGAATGAGGTAGGGGTGGGGGTGGTGCCTGGGCCCCAAATCTAGTCAAGGCAAGGTCATAACTTGCTAGGTTTTCTCCAGGATATGTGAGTTCGTAAATATTAGGACTGGTGGAGTCACAAGGCTGCTTTTTGATTTAATACTATTCAGCTGTTCTCTGTTTCCATGTAACTGTACACCTTTCCCTGCAAAACTATTTATTATACTATATTATTAATAGCAATGTTTTTTCAAAGTCACCTACCACAACCTGTCCTCACATCTAGGTCTCAGAATCTCCTGTGGGATTCTGAGAAGAAATTGTCTTTTTCCATGCAAAGGGTTCAAGTTTTATGAGATAACAGACAGGGTTTGTATAATGTTTCTGCCATTAAAAGAGGCAGAGCTTCCATGTGGCTATAAAACTTTCAAAACACAGAATGTTCTCTGTCATTGACCCACCAATTCTCAACTTGAAGTTGCTTGTCCTTACTACAACCAGAGAGTAGCATCTCTTATCAGCAACTAAACCACGGTGAGGCTGAAAAGTCCAAGATAAGATAGTCAGAAAGTTTAGGACTCTCTATGCTGGCTGGACATTAATTCATGTGTGTCAGGTATCTCATGAATCTCCAGTGCATCTTATTTATTTTTTATCAGTTTGTTTTGGGATGTACTGGAAGATGTGAAAACATTTTTTGTGCCTGTATGATTGTGCTGCTTTTCTTCATAATAAAGACTCCTTAGGCTCAGACTGTTCTTTATACGTTTACTTAAAGTAAATTATTTGCTGTTCCTTGAATTGCACAGCAATTTGGTTTAAGTACATATTCAGTTACGTAAAATATCTGATATGATTAAAGTTATGGATTAAGAGATTTTCCTCTTTGGTTTGTTTAACTAGACATTTCTTATTTGAAGCTAGGGCTTGACATCTCTAGCTAGAAGCATCTTCTAGTTACAGAAAATATTCTTTTGAGGAGAGGCATATATAGCCTTCAAAATAATAATAATNGTTTTTGAACTGGAGATATTACTCAGCTCTGATATGCATATTTATATTCAGTTATTTGGCAATCTGGTGAAGCTGTTCTCTCAGGAGAACAGGTTAGAAGGAAAAGCTAGGTTCAGAATAAAGTTACTAATTTATCTTTTTAAAATATGTAATATGTTTGAGAAAAACCTTTTTGACTTCTGAAAGACCCATTCTTCTTTCATTAGCAGCTTCTACACAGCAACAATCTTCTCTCCTGGCAGAAGGCAGAGTAGCTTTATATTATTACATCTGACAAAAAACCCAAAACAAACCCCCCTACCCCAAACAATGGGGATTTTTACATTGTGACTCCAGCAAAACATTTGCTGAAGTGAGGCATTATAAGAAAGCAAATCATCCTGGGTCTAATCTGAGCTCCACCAAAAATTACTCATGTTACCTTGGCCTTTTTATCATTTCCAAAACTAGCTATCTAAAGGCAGGCATCTAAATCTGTAATCTCAGTTCTGTCCCTTTGGAAATGTTAGAAATAGGAATGTACATTTGTGACTTGAAAGGTTGTCTAATGCACAGTATTAACAGTTATATTTTTCTCTATTTTAATCATCACTGTTGAATCAAACCAAGCTGAAACCAAACAGTTCATTAGTTACTTCAACTGCCTGTGTATAAATAATACTGTTCTAATGACCTAATGCTATTTTCATCATCATTTCACTTATAGGGGTCAAAGGCACTTAAAATTTCTCTCATTAGAGATCCTCTTACTGCCATTGCCATGAGGTTGTGTGTTTTGAACTCACCTACACTCCTTACATCTCAGCCCTTAGAGCCAGAAGCAGTGCAGAATGTCACCTCATCATGGATGCAGAAGTCCTCTGTCACCTGTCTCCCCCCTTGATAGCTCTTTTTTGCAAGATCAACCTAACAGGCCCTTGTATTTGCTATCCCCGCACAACATCCCTGGTATTTTAGATTTAATATTTCAACCACTGAGTTCTACATCTGAGAGCATACAGCTATGTACATTTTTTTCTTACACACTTAGACTATGAAAATGGGATGTCAGATTTGCTGGGATGGTTGCACATGCAGGCTTCATAATCTGATGGAATTGTATATGTGTGTGGGTGTATATATACATATATGCATATTTATATTTTCACACACATATGCATTGTGCTAGTGCACAGAAGACTAGACATACTCCTTCCTCTTAAATCTACAACTGGAGATAGGCAGACTGCTGCTGAATATTGCATGCCTGCTTCAAATACCGAAGCTAAATGCTCGCTCTCACTTCTGAAACATAGTATGCTGGTTTGTAGTTAAATACTCTCCCCCTCACCTATTTACATGCATTTACTTTGAGAAAATCCAGATGTGGAAGCCTGATACAAGTATTACTTTTCATAGCTTCAATGTGAAAATTGTTGCAAGCCTGCAATAATGCTGTGTTAAGGAGGGGGGAAGAGGAAGTACTGAACCCAGTGTGTACAAATTTCTCGAAGTCTCTGCAACTGGTGCTGACACACTGGATTACTCGGAATTAGCAAGTGAAAAGTTAGCGCTGCACTTGTTTGTATAGGATCCACCAATTAATATTTACATAGAAACTATCCAAGGCATTAAAAATATCCTTTGACAAGTCTTTCTTTGCTGTAAATGGAGAGCTATTCTTCAGATGGGTGACCTCAGGAGGAATTTTCAGCAACTGCTACATCAAAAGGGTATTTTCTTTCTACTTACTTTTCTCAGAGGCATAAGGTTGTGGCACATCAATAATAGCTCATGTTTGTGTAATGTGATGCCACAAATCATAAAAACTTAAATTCAAGAAGTAACTTGTCTAAGTAACCAGGGAAACCAAAAGGATCAGAAAAAAGTCCTTTTACATCTCACAAAAACCCACAAATATTGACCGGTACCTTGGGACAAACCTATTGTAGGCTTTCAAGGGAAAGGTGAATTTCAGCCCCCCATTGCAGTCCCTGTAAAAATAAATTGCAAACTTAAGGAGGAGGATCTTCTGGTGGTTCCACCTCTGAAATTTCAATTTTTATGACCCCTATGTTGAGAGGAAAGTGCTATGTCTGCCACTCTGTATTTGCTTCTTATTTATTCCTGTTAACACAAGAAAGGATTGACAGGCAAGATGCGTGGGAAGCCAGACGCAGAAGGGGAGCAAAGTGGGTGGCCATAACTTTAATAAGACGTGTCCTCTTTGCAGATTATTCTTGTCATGTTAGCCCTGACTTACCACTTGCTGGTAAGAGCAGCCAGAGTGAGAAAAAAAGATTGTCAACTGCTGCTCCTGGAAATGTCTCTACTTCTTTCTTCCTGCTAAGAAAGAGAAAAAAAAGGGCACATTAGCTCTGGAATTAGAGATTGGAGCTGAGGGTGTAAGGTTTCAATAAAACATGGGACTGGTTAACTACAGGAAAAAATGTAAAAGAAGAAGCAGAAGATGTTGTGTTGTATGGTGTCGTGGTTATATACAGGAACTACTGTGTGGTTTAAAAAAAAAATCATTCATTTTTCATGCCTGAGAGGTCAAAAATCATGATTAGAGTTACTCCAGCTTTCAAGATGTTGAAGTTTTCACATTTTGAGTTTTCATACTCAGAAAATAAAGCAATCAAGATCTGAGCAGTTTTCTCTTTTAAAATCTTGGCTTAGCTGTTGTAATACTTTACAGTAGATGTTTTAATGTTGTAATAAATCTCTTCCTTATTTTTTTCCTAAATTTCCCTAGATTTCCCTATCCTCTTAGCTTTACATGTCAAGGTAAACAATTAGTAGTTTGGACTTCATCATCCTGAAGAAAGATCCTTTGTTTTCAAAACCATAATATGCGCTGCATGGGAACTACACCTGCCTTCTCTAAGTAATTCCCCAACAAAAGTGTAAAAGAAATGTATGTTTTGGAGGAACTGACACAATAGTTTATTCAGGTCACTTGATATTCCACTGCATAGACTGAATACAAATTTGTTGCTGTAAGAATAGATTTTCTGCCTTTATTTAAGGCTAACTCAAAGTGCACCCTTTATGCTTCTACAGTAGTTTTACTAGGATTAATGAGATCTAATATTTGTTATCCCTGACACAAACACCCAGTGCTTTCCATACACATTTTGAAGTATTATGGAGATTTCATTGATGGCTATCACTAAAAAACTAATTCACCATCTGGAAATGTCCACTGCATTAATTTTCTGTGCCTCATTGTACCTGACGACAAAAGTTAGCTGGGAACTGGAGTGAATTTTTTACTGTTAAAAAACCCCAAAGTACATTGTTTAGATTTATTTTGTTCAAAGTGTCATTTAAATATATAGACTAAGTGTAAGAGAATAAACTGGCAGGATTCTAATGACATCAGACAAGAAGCCAGAACAAGATTTTGTTAATAAATTAAGTAAATGGCATCTAATAAATAAATATAGAAGAGAAAACTTTTCTAACGAAGTTCTCATTGTTAAGGGGTCCTCTTCAGACCACAGCCCTGCTTATCTTTCCAACCATGGTACCACTGACATTTCACAAGCTAAGCCAGGTAAATCTATATGGGGCTGGGTTACATACTTCATTTGCCTTTAATCTAAACTAGGTCTTATTCAGAACTGTTTAGTCTGCTCTGACTTTTATCTTGCTGGTTGCCTTTGTTAATGGTTTATTTTTATTTTCTCTTTTAATTTAATGATTTTGAATAGGAAGAAAGGAGTATTTCTAGCCTGGACCTTAGAACTGCATGACTTTGTCGCATCACGTGTGAACTGGGATGCACTCAATAAAATGAGTCAGTTGATGTATGCTTTATTTCAGAATGGTGATTTAAAACATTTCAAATTTCAGTTTTATACTGATTGCTTTTAACACTAACCAAAGGAACTCTTGCTATAACAGGCTTTTTTTTCATGCCTGTGACATTTTATTTTAGGATTTAAGAATTAACACAGCAATCTTGTCAGTGTTGTACAATTGGGCAGTCATATCTCTCACATAAAACTGATATCCTTGTAGCGTTTTGGTGGATCAGCTTTGAGAATGAACTTTGCCTAAAAATGTGAAGAGGTTTTAGAAAACCATACTATTTTCACTGCCTGAAATTAGCCATAAATAAAATACAGAATGTATATCTATATAGCTATGAATCTGCATGCATGTATATGTAAATGTGTATATATTCTACAAAATGTGACACTTTACATATATATTACTATACATTATACGTCTCATAAAAATGACGTGAAGGGTGTTATAGCAGAAGTCTTTGATAAAAAAACCCACTCAGCTACTTATTCATTGTCCTGTGCTCGCTCACTCAATAGTAATTGAAAATCTTTTTTTCCCCCAGAAAGCTTGTCTGATCTCTTTACAAAATACATTCTAACTTAATTTATTTCAAGTACAGCCATCTTCTTATACTTTCAATATACGTGCTACTATGTTTTATAACCATAAAAAAGGTTTCTCTCTCACGTGTTAAAAAGTGCCAAGATAAAAGTGTCAAGATAAAACCAAAGAAAGTGTACTATATAAAAATCATTTTGCTTGAGTTCCACTTCCATACTTTCTATTCTCATTCTCAGTAAGATAAATCTGTGTTTATAAACCAAGAAGAGGACCTATCTGTTAGTGATGTAGAAGAGGACATATCAGGTAGTCAAGTGTTTCTTTGTAGCATGTAGGGCAGGGTTTGCTGGCTTCCAGTGCAACCTTATGGTAGATGCAAACAACTGATATAGCTCCATTTCAGTTGGTAAAGATTGCTTGCTGTGATGTTACAAAGTAAATGGCAAACAATTCAAGAAATACTGCTCCATAATCCTAAAGGTTCACTAACACATTTCAGTTTTCTTGTTTATTTGATCTTAGGTTTTATTTCCACTACTTTTTTTCTTCTTTCATGTTTCTAAATATTTTAGAGGGGATTTTTCTCCATCTTCAATTATTAAGAAGCTCTTGAGTTATTGGAGTCTCTACACTTCGTGTCGGTACCAAATCTGGTTCTGTATTTGGGCTTTCTTTTCTATGACTGTTACATTAATCCCTCTTTGTGTTGTTCTGACTTACATGGTATAATAAAAAAAGCAGTAAAAAAAAAAAAAAAAAGTTTTGCTTGTGCTATGTGCTAAAGGAGATTTTGTTCTCTATTCAAATCACTAAGCAAATACTCAGCCTTCTCAGAAAATGTACTGGAATAAAAGATTTCTGAGACCCAAGAAATACCTCTGAAAGAATGTGAACAGGGGTATACTTTAAAGGCATGTTTGTTAGGGTTAAAGGCCATGATGCTTAGGGTTATTTTAAACTGAAAATAGTAAATACTTCGCTGAATTGGAGTCTAGGAAAAAGAAAATATAACTTGATCTGAGTTCTGTAAAGAATATAACTGAAGGAAAGTGATGAGTTTTTGTCAGCATTAGGCTGATGGTTGGACTAGATGAACTGAAAGGTCCCTTCCAACCTAGGCAATTCTGTGATTCTATGAAGTGTGATTTGACTTGATTCCATCAAAAACTTTTAAATCAGAACATTGGATGTTTCCCAAATGAATTTTTAAAAGCTCTTTGCTGGATCTTTGAATAAGGTTTTATTTTCAATAGGTATTTTTGAGAGGATATTTTTCTTGTCATGAGACAAATCAAGACTTCCTGCACATAGAAACATAAACAAGGTGAGGAGGAAGACTTTGGGCTACTTGTCATCATTAACAGTTGTAATTTCAAGATGGTTCTTCTAGACACAGACATAATGAGTCTGGTGTCTCTGCATGTGTATGAGTATGGGACTGTATGTGTTTACCTGTAAAGCCAAGGGCACCCAGTGGGGAAAGTGCCTTCTTTCAAGATACTCTGAAGTAAAAGCCAAAGCAGGGCTGCTGTTATACTAATATGCTGTTTAGGGAAGAACATGTTGGACTAGATGATCTCAAAGTTCCCTTTCAACATAGACAACTGCATGATTCTACGTAAGAAGCTGTTTTCTTCCTTAAATCCTTTTCAGAGAGTCACAGGACAGGGGTCACAACCACAACCTGGAGTCAAATGCTTACATCTCCTTCATGGAAATCTCCTCATGCCCCTTCTCCTTCTTTTTCCTTTAATATACGGTTGGGTTAGAATTTTATGTAGAGGCTGATAGATCACAGATATAATTTGATAACTGAGGACCCTGTTAGATAATGTAGGAGCTATGTATCATTGTGCCATTTGTCAGATACCTACTGCTCAGCAGCTGCTACCTATTGCATCCGGTCTGAAAGGAGCCCTGGGACTGTCTTTACTGGATTTGTATCTGATGGGCAATTTTTAATACCACTTAATCCAAACTGTAGCGAGTGAAGTAATTTCAGGTCAGTCCAGAAGAAACATGGTCTCTGAAAGCTTGTTGTCATGCCCATCCCTTTTAATGCTAGGCCCTTCTCCACCGCTCCTTTTCTTGGAGGTCCTACAGTTCTTGTTCAGGCAAGGCTTAGGCAGGATCTTGGGAAATTATGGAATTTCAGGGCTTGGGCCACTGACTGCTTTTGGCAGTGAATTTAGCTGTGTGAACCCACCAAGGCACTCTCAGGCAATGAGATGGTGCTCTAAGCCAACCCAGAAATGTTACTGCTCTGCTGCTGCCAGATGGAAAAGGACCATGAAAGGATCTGAGTGGACTGTGCTTGAAAGCTTTCTAAATCAGGGCTGAGCAGAGGTGTAGTGACTACAGAGTGTGGAATCTGTCCTCCCACACATGTTGCAGATTAAGGTAATGAATGCACTCTCTGACAAGGGGTGTTCATGGTGTGATTAAGCAGCGAGGAGGGTGCTGGAGTGTCCGAGCTGCCCAGCAGAGCAGCTCAGAAGAGAACGTCTGCTGTAGCAGGAGTTGTTGTTCACGCCCCCAAAGTCAGAAGCCTAGGATCACAAACCCTGCACTGCTTCAGTGCTTCCAGGGGAGGCTACACTTGATCCTTGCACACCAGTGTGTGTGAACCATGTATCGTTGATCGTTGGCACAGGGAAGCTTGTAGGAAAAGCAAGAGGGGTACCAGGGTACTGTGTGTAAGGTAAATGTGGGGATTCCCACTTGGGCCTGATGGCTAATTATCGCAGTGAGTGTGACTAGAGAACACAGCTCCCTGTAATGGGCAATATGTAGAAAACCAACTAAGAAGAATCCAGGAAGGTTAAAGCATTGTTTTCAGAAAAGACGTTCTTAAAAAAGTTGAACCTTTTTCTTTAGTTAAGCATAATGAAAGTTCAGACGTGACAGAGCTGCTGAGTCTCAGACTGGAGGAAAGAAATCTGACCAAGCCCCTACTAAAGCTCCATGAGGGCATGTCCAGCTCTCAGCAAACACTCTATGATGCCTGTGGAAGAGCCGTATAAACACACATTTGCAAACAGTTGTGAAAGAACCCCATTCATATAGGCCTTGGGTCACATTAGTGCTAAGACCCTCTTTTCCCATTGATACTGTCCTGGCAGTGAAACTAGATTGTCATTTGTACCTATTTTTAAGTTCTTTCATGTTGCCAAATCAAGTGTTCTTGTAAAGGAGGATCAGTCCTGGATCAGTTTACATAGATAGCATCCCAGAGATTTTGTCTGTCTTTTGTGGCAAAGACAGAGCTATCAGATGACACAGCTTCTACAGATTTCACCACAGTGGCCTTTGATATGCAAATAGGCCCATTGCAGGGTTTCTTCTACAGATGTTAAAGCACAATTAAAACATACACAGAAGCATATTTACACTTACAAGTGTGGAAGTTAATGCTTTATTTTTATTTTGTGCTGTGCCTTTGTGATAAGTCAAATATTTGTATTCTGTTAGATAACTAACTGTACTAATGAACAGTGAACTGCTAAATCCAGGTTTTCACGTTATGGTTTTGAAGCAATGCTGTGGAAAATTTCCCTGTTGTTATTTATTTTACAGTGGAAAGCAATTGCCCTGGAGAAAAACACAACTAGTTAGATGTTGAGGGACAACTGGTCATGAGTAAGCAGAATATGGAGTGAAGTTGCTTTAAAGGCAGTAAGTTTTGAAGTATGGCAATTTTTGAAAACAATTCAGTGGGTGAAATGAAAAGTGCTCTTTGCTTCAGTTCTTCCACTTTCTCTGGTGAGCCATTCATAGTATACTTTTTAAGTCCTCAGACTTAGAAGGGAATTATAATGAATTCCAGACTTAGAAGGGAATTATACTGAATTTCTTACTTTCTAGATGAAGGCCCTATGCTACATCAGAGGTGACGCTGACAAAGGTGGTGTATATATGGTTGGACTATATAAAACTTGAGTGGATTTTCATCTTGATAAGATGGGGGTAAGAGTGTCTATGCAAACAGGGAAGTTAACTGAAATTGCAGGAGCGAGATAATTGAAAAATAGGGGAATTAACTGAAACTACAAAAGTTAGACAATTAAAATTCAGCAAAAGTTAAACTTTTATGTAATAGGTAGATTGGGAAGTCTGTATTGTCCAAGTACTTCAGCCAATGGGGAAAGGAAGATGGTTACATGTGGCCGGGGAAATAGGGTAAAATGGAGTCTGCATCTTTCGGCAATTTGAGAGACCCCACAGTGATATGCTCCAGTGGATTCTCCCTTTATTCAAATAAAGTCTTTACAGGACTCCTCTGTTTCTTTTCCAAATATGAACCTTTGGCAATGGGATATTCTGCATAATTTCCTCCTGATATCACTCGTTTGATTTCAGTGAACTCCTTTGTTTTAGACATGAGCGAGTACAGATTTAGACCTCAGGTATGAGATACCTGCAATTTATTTTTCCAATGTAACAATCTCCTGATTTTTATTATAGATAAGTCTTGGCATAGACACTGTTCATAAGGCTAAACCTGGATGCTGGTATGAGTGGAAGGCAGTTAATGTAATGTACCCCAGAACAGCTGGCTGTAAATATATTCTGTATGCAAAAAAAATCTGGGAAGCTGTGATGTGACAACTTGAAAAAGGCATTTTTAAAGATCAAGATAATTAGATATATCTTTCCTCTTCTTTCTAACACGAAAGTTAAGTAAAACTCTCACTGCAAGGGACAAAATGATCAAGTACATGTCTTGTGAAGCTTCCAATACTTTATAATGGCAGTGTGCATTCCACTTTACACTTTTACTTTAAAGTAATTTTGCTAAAATGAGTAGAGTTTTCCTGGGAATTTCTACATAGAATAGAATGAGAATATTTACTAGACTTGTGAAAGTGCATAATGTGTATGAACCTCAGATTCTACAAGGAAAACAGTACAGTTTGATTAATTCTTGGAGTCTGGCATTTAAAAGCTCCTAATTTACAGACTTTTGGCTTTGGTAACTTAAAAGTGGAGACTGTAGGAAAACCCCATCTAACAAGTTGGTATAAATTTTAGAGGGTGCAAGATTTTATGTCCTTGTGCATAATGCTAATCTTGTCCATGAATCTGAAATGAACTATTAACTGCTTTTTTTACCCCTTGTGTCATTGTGCAGTAGCTACTCATGTCGTGTTGCATAAGTTCCAGGTGATTTCTAAGACAGTTGCTGGCTCTTATTCAAGGATTCTTTCTAAAACACAGAAACAATTTTTGCTGCAGGGATCAGAAGCACAAATTCACTAGTTTCCTTAGTCTGCATGGAAAGCTGTGGATTAGGAATTAGGAGAACTAGGTGTGAATTTGGTGACTATTGGGGTAAATGTCTGACAAGAGCAAGGATATAGCAGGAGAAATAGAGCAGGCATGATAAGGAAGAAACTAGAGGCAAATTACGAAGTCAGAAGTAGCTGGGAACAAAGAAAAGGACCTAAAGGCAACAAGTGGACAAGATCTGGTTGCAAGAGGAGTTGAAACCAACAAAATACTCCCTGCTGGAACTGGAAGAGAACCCAGGAGCCATGCCAACACACAGCTCTGCAGTTTACTGGCAAAATAAAAATGTTAAACTGTTGCAGCTGTCATCTAGTCCATGAACTCCAGGAACTGAGATTAGACTGAGGTGTCTCACACAAGTGTCACTAAAATGGCACATGATGAAGTTCCCTTTTTATTCACTTGGCAATTTTAGAGCAGATGTGATGTGTGTTACATGGTAGCACACACATGGACCCTGCTCCCCATTGCCAAATATGAAATTCAGGTTGGAATCCAGCTGGTTGATGTCAATGCAATGGATGGATCTGAGAAGCTTTGCAACAGCACCATCTTTCAGGGAAGAGTCTTGAATCATACCCAGCACTGGGTGCTGCAATGGGTGGCTTTGCATCCTGGCTTCAGATTTGCAGGAGCTCTGAATCCTCATGGCTGCAACTGAAGTCTCAGAAACTAATTCAGTTATATACTGAAAATGGTAACTTTTCCAAGAACTCTGAAAAACTGGGGCCTTCAAACTGGGCTGTCACATGAGTGATGCTTTTTATTTTAACATCACCGGGTTTCTTGTCCCCATCGATAAAGCATGTTTTTGGGGATAACACTGTTTCTGTTCATGAGGCTTTCAGACATGGTACTGTCAAGCAAGCAAGAAGTACAAGACAGGCAAATGTGTCTTCATCTTCCCTCACTGTGGGACTGAAGGAGTTAGGCAGATGATTTACACTTGCTACTTGTGGGAAATTCCATGGGGAAATTAAGCCTTCTGTCTTCAGAGCAGGATTTGAGTGTCTTGAGGCCACAAGCAGAATAAAGAGAAATGAATGGGAGAATGGCTGTAAATGAGGACAAAGCAGCCCAAGCACTTTGAGTATTGAGAGAGGGAGACAGATGCTTTAAAAAGAAAAGATAAAAAAGGACTAGAATCTCTCAGTTCCAGAATTTATCACATTTCAATCTCAAAGGAGACGAATTACAGTTCTACAGGCACTATCTCATTTTGGACATTTTCTGTCTTTTAAATACTTGACCTTACAACCTTGACAGTGTTCTTCTAATACATTTCCAGAGAGGGGAATTCAGGTGCACACCCACTCACAAGCCAGGTGTGTGCACTATTGTTACTTAAGATACACATCACATACATATTTCAATTCAAAAGCACTTCTATAAGGTAGAGCTCTATTGATCTTGTAACTGGTATGCCTCACTTAGGGAATGGTATGATTTCTATTTTTTTTTTTTTTTTAATGTCTGAGCTATATAAGAGCTCTGGAAAAAAAAAATGAGTTAAATGAAGATCATTCCTTCAGATAGAGCAGCTTGCAGTCCACATTAATAACCAATCTGCACTCAGATTTCTTCCAGTGTCCTAAAGAAATTGCCCCCAGATTTTGCTTCTCTCATGTAACCAAACTGCATCTGGTCCACAGGTGATTTATGTGTCAGGAAACCTATAACATGTAGGTATATATAACGGGCATTCACAAACATTTGATGTGTTCAGGCTAGAGCTCTTCATCATCCTGCATACCACATATGGGTGAGGCATAATAAAAAATCATCATATATTTTCACCAACTCCAAAAGAAAAGCAGAAATCTGCTTAGGTCGTTGCCTGAGAAATGTCTAATCCTTGTCATAGTTTGAGGTAACTAAAACATAAAGTGTTTAAAACTAAACTAAAAAAGTTCTTCAACTATTTCTGTCCTACTGAAAAAATGAAAAAAAAATGACACCTATGTGCAGTATCAAAATGCCAGGAATACCATGAACTGTGATTTTCTTATCTTCTGTGCTGTTACTGTTTTCCCTATGGTAATAAAGACAAGGAGGATGGGGAGACTGTTACATTTACTTTATGCCAAGCTCCCAAAGGTAATTTGCTATTCTGAGTGTAGGTTGTGGTAAGGCTTTATGGCAGCCAGACTACTCATGAATCTACCAGAGCATTACTTGGAGGTTTCCAGATGCAGGATAGTGGTGTGGCAGTCATATTATCCTTGCATAACACTGTGCTAACTTCTTAAATGAGCCTGGTTAATCAGCAAAGAAAGACCATGTCAGAGCCTTACACCCCTCTGTCTCTCTATTCACGTCTACCTGAAGGCAGATCTTACCAGTGAAAACAAAAGCAAAAAGTGTATTGACTATATCAGCTTTTTCCATTTTTTTTTGTCACTAGGTCCCCAAGCTTGTTGAGTGGTGGCCTAGCTTTGTCCTTAGTCGTCATTTTTCTGGCAATGTACTTATAGAAGCCCTTCTCATTGCTCTTCATATCCCTGCTCATTTCAGCTCTAGCTGAGCTTTTGGTTTTCTTACTCTACCCTTGCATGCTCAGGCAGTGCCTCTGTATTCCTCCTAGTTAGCCCATCACTGCTGATATGACCTCTAAAGTTGTTTTCTGTGGTGAGTGCAGGTAGGTGTTCCTCTTGCATTCACACTGGACTTCTGTCTTGTGTTTGCTTGAAGTTTTACACAACTGGATGTAATGTTGTTGCGCTTTGAGGAGACGGTCTGTGAAAATTCCTTGAAGCTCCTTTGGGCCCTTTTTCCTCCCACAGGAAGGTCCTTGAGCAAGCCAAAAGTTTATCTCCTGAAGTCTTGGGTAGTATTCTACTGTTTGTCTTGCTCACTTCTGTCAGAATTTTAAAATCCACCATTTTATGATGACTGCAGCCACAGCTTCCCTTGCCCTTCACATACTCAACATACTCAACCAGTTCTTCCTTTTCACGAATAGTAGGTCCTGCAGAGCTTCTTCCCTAGTGATGTCATGAACCACCTACATCATGGAATTGTCTTCAACACACTTCAGAAATCACCTGAACTACTCCCATCCAGCCCTTTTCCTATTTCAAAAGATATTTATATGGTTGATGTCCCCAAAGAGTATCAGAGCCCATGACTGCAAGACTTTTTCTGCCTGCCTGAAGAGGTTTCATCTGCTTCCTCTTGAGCAGGTGGTCTGTAGCAGATGCCTGCTACAACATTGCCTGTATAAGTCTGTGCTCTGATTTCTTGATCAAATTCTTGATCAGTTTTTCAACAATTCTAAGTCAACACACTTTGGACACCTGATCTGTATTAGATAGTTCTTCTCTGGTCTCTTCCAGTTCTGGGGTTAGAGCAGTTGGAGTCACCTCAAGTTTATCTGCATGTACTGATATATATATTAAAAAATCCTTTGTATCTCTTGCAGAAATGTTTTGGTCAATCTGTTGAAAGCATAATTTAAACTCCAGGCTGGATTTTTTCTTTTTTTCTTTTAATGTGTATTTGTAAGATTTGTGCTCTTATGAGGTATTATTGTTTTTGAGAATGCTATTATGGGAAAATAGGGGGTGAAGTGAGGGGAAGGTGGGAGCAGAATGGAGAAAGAAAAGCAAAAAGAAAAAGAAAAAAATGAAAGAAAAAAAGTCTGGATTTTGTATTTGGCTGTGAATAAAGTGTTATGGTCAACTTCTTCCTTAGCTTTTATTTCTTTTTTTCTGCTGGCCAGGTCTATAGCTTTAAGTTATCCCAGGGAAAGCTCATTTTCTGTGACCACAAATCTTCGCTTACCAAAATTAGAGTGTCACAGTTGTGTGAGTTCCTCACTGTGGGAGAAATTAGCCTAGCAGTTAGTGACAGCCACAGACAGGCATATCTCTAAGAACTGGACAAGGGGCTGTATGGAGGGAGGGGATTAGTAACACTATCTTTTAGCAAGAGATATCTTTCATGGCTCTCTGCTGGGGGCACTGATCTCTTTGTTGTCCCATTAGCTCTATCAATAGCCATTAATGAGAACAAAGTGTTTCTTGCTCTAACCAAAGCACATTAACTAGGCAATTAGTTTGGTAACCCCATCTTCTGCTTTTGCTAATATCTTCAAACTTGTGCTCAAGCATGTTCCCAAAGGTAATTATACACATCTGTCTCACTCTGTAAGCCTATTTGTTTCCTAATTCCTTGTTTTGTCATCATCAGAGTGCCCTACTCTCAGTCATTATACCCTGTGTCACATATGTCACATCTGGTTTTGGATGATTTGGTAAAATCTGAATATGCTAGATTAAGGGGAATCAGATAATTTCTTAATAGATAAATTGTGGTTTAGATGACCTATGAGATAATATGGTGATATGTGTGTGAATAATCTGTGGAAATTTTAAGATAGGTATGTATATACATATGGCATCGTGTATGAAATTACTTATGTAGATGTAACTCAGGAAGTCACTGTCAAAATGAATTTAAAATTAATATATCAATTCACTGATGAGACTGGAATACCTTGTAATATAGGGAACTGATACAACTAAATAATGCATGTGCCACGTGCCTCTTGTTGGTTAATCTTTTTTACATCCTTTCCCCAGTAGAGAGCAGCAACTCACCAAGTGTTTCTTTTGCATATTCCTCCTTACAGAATCTGTAAAAATGAGTCTTGGTTTGTTTCATATCTGAATTCATTCATCACAGCAAAGGGAAAACATAACCCCAATATTCAAAAAGGGAAAAAAGGAAGACCCAGGAAACAACAGGCCAGTTAGTCTCACATCGGTTCCCGGAAAGATCATGGAGCAGATCCTCCTGGAATCTCTGCTAAGGCACATGGAAAATAAGGAGGTGATTGATGACAGCCAACATGGCTTTACTAAGGGGCAAATCATGCCTGACAAATTTGGTGTCCTTTTATGATATTGCCACGGTAATGGTAGACAAGGGCAGGACAACAGATATCATCTGTCTGGACTTATGCAAAGCGTTTGGCACTGTCCCGCAAGATATCCTGGTCTGAAAATCAGAAATGCATGGATTTGATGGATGGACCATTCAGTGCATCAGGAACAGGCTGGATGACTGCACTCAAAGGGTTGTGGCCAATGGCTCAATGTCCATGTGCTGGACAGTGATGAGCGGTGTTCCTCAGGGGTTGGTACTAGGACCAGTGCTGTTTAACATCTTTGTCAGAGACATGGACAGTGGGATAGAGTGAACCCTCAGCAAGGCTGCGGATGACACCAAGCTGTGTGGTGTGATGGATATGCTGGAGGGAAGGGATGCCATGCAGTGGAACCTGGACAGGCTTGAGACATGGGCTAGTGCAAACCACAGGAAGTTCAACCAAGACAAGTGCAGGGCCCTGCACCTTGGACATGACAACCCCAGGTGCAAATATAGTCTGGGCGGAGAATGGCTGGACAGCAGCCCTGAGGAGAAGGACTTGGGAGTGTTTGTGGCTGAAAAACTCAACATGAGCTGGCAGTATGCACTGGCAGCCCAGAATGCCCACCGCATCCTGGGCCGCATCAAAAGAAGCGTGCCCAGCAGGTCACTGGAGATGATTCTACCCTTCTCCTCCGCTCTCATGAGACCTGACTTGAAGTACTGTGTCCAGCTTTGGAGTCCTCAGCACAGGAAGGACATGGACCTGTTGGAACGGGTCCAGTGGAGTGCCATGAAGATGATCAGAGGGATGGAGCACCTCTCCTATGAAGACAGGCTGAGAGAGCTGGAGTTGCTCAGCCTTGAGAAGAGAAGGCTTTGAGGAGACCTTATAGCAGCCTTCCACTATCTGAAGGGAGACTGCAGGAGAGCTGGAAAGGGACTCTTTGTCAGGGACTGTAGCGATAGGATGAGGGGTAATGGTTTTAAATTGAAAGAGGGGAGATTTAGATTAGATACTAGAAATAAATTCTTTACTGTTGAGGGTGGTAAGACACTGGAACAGGTTGCCCAAAGAATTTGTGGAAACGCCATCCTTGGGAGTGTTCAATGCCAGGTTGGATGGGTCTTTGAGCAACTAGTGGTCTAGTGGGAGCTGTCCCTGCCCATGGCAGGGGGGTTGGAACTCAATGATCTTTAAGGCCCCTTCCAACTCTAACCATTCTATGATTCGATGATTCTATGGTCCTATGATTCTATGATTATGATTCTATGATTCTATGATTCTAGAGCAGGTTGTCAGAGCATTCGCATTCCAGTGAGCACATGACATTCACTATGCCACAAAGAGCATGGTAGTGATGATGCTACACTGTTCCTGCAAAGGAGATGCTTTAGGTTAAGCTCCCAGATGGGGTAGCTGCAGTGAAATATGCAGGGGAAGTAGCAGAGACATGTGCCTTTTGGGGCACAACACTAGCTGGAAGAGAAGGTAAGCAAATAATGGCAATGTTGTAATATGCTGAAAGCATGGTAGCACGAGCCGTTGCCTTGAAGAGGAGAACGTGCTCGTTAATTGGTCTGCCAGGAAGCTGAACTAAACATGCATGTTGCCATGGGTCGATGAGCTGTATGCGTGTGATGGCCACAGCCAGGGAATGGCAGTGTTATGCTGAGCTGCTCTGCGAAGATTTGCAGTGATGTTAAGCAGAGCAGCTTTGAAGTGGGAGCTCTAATAAAAAAGAGTCCCTGCAATGAGTTTATTCCATCTGTTTACATAAATGTGCTCTCTCTTAACCAGGATATGAAGTGAACTAACTGCTTAGGCCATACCCTGAATATCTTCAACCTTGACTGTGGTTCCCCTTAGGATTTCTGTTCTGCCGAGCCATTGTCGTCCTTTTCATACTGTTAAAGCCTTGAAGTCTTCTGCATGCTGGAACATTTCCCTATAATATGACTCTCTAACAAACCACTGTCATCACAGATGTATCACAAACAGCTCTTGCCCCAGGATACTGCATGTTTCTGAAGAACTACTTTCCTAATATCATTCCAGTAAAATGCAGGAATCTTCTCTTGTTGTCTCACAATACCTCCTCTTTATATTTTTTTTAAATGGTTAAATTGGACATTCTTATCTGTCTCTTATTGAGTATCTCTTTTGTTGTATTTTCCCCTGAAAGAAAAAAATACTCTTTATCTTAATTGCATGAGGAAAAATTCTTAATTAAATGGAAAAAACACAACCACAATCTTTTTACAGCAGTGTCTCAGGCATATATTTGATTTTATAGCAGTGTAAAACTCTGTAGGACTTCCAAGCCAGTTTTTGCAACACAGTTTGAGTGTTTGTCTAATAAACCCAGGTCCTGGTCTGTTATTACTACCTTTATGTAATTAAGAGTATGAAATTTGTCAAAAGATTGGTACACTGTCATGGCTTTCAGAGGCTGTCCTCTTCAGCAATACCCTGTGATCCCATTAGTAAAAATAAGTGACAGTAAATGATTGTCTCTGTTCTGAAAAGTGATCACTGAGGATTTGATCCATTTCCTTAGCTCAATACTGTTATACCATGTTTGCAGTCAGTCAAATATGCTTCCTTTAGAATTTAAAGTAAGCCTTTGTGTCTCTTAGCACTGCCAAAAGAGAATGCCATCTCCCACCCATACATACAAATGTGTGGACAAATTCCCCTCTGCAGCACTTTAAGTAATTGCTCTATTGCACTGTCTATTACTGCTCTTCTGAAATGCCTGTGTGAGTACCACCATTACACAGATGACATTGAGGACCCATATTAAAGGTAGTAGCTCACAGAAGAATTTGTTTTTCACAAAAATTCATCTTGGTTCTAAGTCAATGAGCTGGAGTTCATTTAAGCTAGGTTTATTTTAGGGCAAGATTCTCATACACACACTTGTGCTTTGATATACTTTAAAAAGCAAATCTTAAAGGCCATATATAGAAAGCAGGTTTAGGTACTCAGCTGATTAAACATCAGCATCTAACATCATCTGAACTGTTCTTTGATATCCTGTTTGTCTGGAGCTGCTGCTTCAGAAGGGGTAGGATTTCCACGAGTCATATGGCATTTCTGTTTAGCTCACATGAATGTCTTAGATAACCTCAAGTGTTAAATTGCACCAGATACGTTTGTGTACACATACTGAATTACAGCTTTTGAAATAAAGATACAAAATTAATTATAGTGTTCAGGCAGTTCTCAGAGATATTCTCATTTATTAATCTTCTGTAATACGTAAATAAATCTGTAGAATTTGAATTTTACATGTCAGATTTTGGTAGTGAATTTTCTATACATCATCTGATGATCAGAAGCTAATTGCAGACTTTCTCTAGACTGTTTGGGATGAAATAGACTCATTGCAGTGTTCTTGATGAAAAAGCTCTAGTTTTGAGAACTAGGGTCCTGTATTGGAAAATTACAGTTTTGCTGGAATATTGCAGTTTTCTCCTCAGGAAATCAAAACTATATTTTCCCAGCATCCTACGTTGAAGGCTCTGGTCCATTTCTCTGATTTTCATTGAAGAAAAGCAGACTTCAAGGCTACGTCTAGAAAAGCTGAGCACAAGCTTGAAGGTAGAAAAAAAGCTGAAGATGACATAGTAAACAGATTCATAGACAATGGGACCTGAAAGGTTGCCTTTCTTTTTTGCCTTTTTTTAATGTTATTTGAAATTATTGCTGCTTTCTTCCTGCAAATTAAAAAAAAAAAGCAAAGCAAAGCAAAGCAGAGGAAAGCAAAGCAAACAAAGAAAAGAAAAGAAAAGAAAAGAAAAGAAAAGAAAAGAAAAGAAAAGAAAAGAAAAGAAAAGAAAAGAAAAGAAGAAAGGAGAAAGCAGAAACGATAATGTTTTCAAGCTGGGCAGCGAGCAAGTCACCAAACTCCCAAAATGGAATATTTTAGAATTCCTATCCCATGAACAATGCCTGAGTTTTTCTGTTTTGTTTTGTTTATTGTGAATCAATATGAACTTGGTTTCCAGTCTCTCAACATTTTCCATGGGATGTTGATTCAGTTTCTCTGGGCCAAATCTATTATTAAACTTCTCAGGAATAATTTCCAATGGCATATAAATATGAAAAATAAATTAGCAAGTACAAAATCAATGTAATTTCTGTGAGTTATGCACTCAGCTGGAGTTTCGAATGACCTCTTTAAGAGATGGATACAGATCTCAGGAATCTTGACATATCTTATGATATGTCTTTCCCACTTCTGGAAAGCAGCTTAGGTTACCCATGTTGCTTTTATTATGCACTGTCAGCACTGCATAGCCATAAGAGAGGATGAAGCCTTGCATCTGGGAACTTCTCTTTTCTAAAAAAGAAATTTTGAAATTATCAGATGAAGTCTATACCCTTGCTACATTTCTATTACATTAGGAAGAAGGCTTGGGAGACATAAAAACTCTTTAAAAGCTCTTTATCGGGCTGCAGAAAGCTTTTTCCAGACGCTGCAGATGGCAAGGGTATTCTTCCTAAGCACCATTTCTCACAAAGGCCAACTATCAGACTGGGTCCCTCTCTGATGTGTGGCATCTCCTGGCTCCTACTGAAGACTGACTAGCACGCTCAACCTCTAACTTTGTAAAATAAAATAAAATCCAGCACAGCACCCTTGAAAAGCCATCAACGCTCTTGGTCATCTGACAATCACATTGCATGGAGGAGAACCCAAACAGTGTTGGTTTAGGCCTTTTGTGAGACTGTCAGAGTGTGTCTATGCCTCTTACTCTTTCTCCTCCAGTGTCTGCCAGGTGTGAGTGCTCAGGATCGTGAAGGATTTGTGCCTGGGAGTCTATGTGCCTGTGTTTCATAATTATCACATATTTTCACCTATACTGTTAAACTTGCGAGTCTAAAGAGAGCAGTACAGGGCCCTGTTACTGATGTTTTATTCTCCTACTTACTGTAACCATTTTGGATTTCAGCCAACACATATAAAAAATATGCCTGTGCCTATACAATTCTGCGTTGCCATTTTTGCACTCTGGATATTAGCCAGTGCCTATAAAGTGTGTGATATTAATTTAATTCTTCTGGTTTCCTAGACATTTACTTTTGATAAATGGATCCAGGGTGGTCATGTCTATCTAAAATATGAATTTAATTCTCTATTGGAAATAAACTTTATTTGGTTATATTCCATTGGCATTATGATAATCAGCATTGCTGTTAGCTTTCATCTTATTTTGGTAATGCCAGATGATATATGCTTTAAAAAAGAGGTTGGCAATGGCAAGAAATGTTTCCAGTGGGGCTGTAAGTGTGATGTTTTATGTTTATGTCCCTGTGGACATTCAGGTTATGATGGAATTGACTTACTGTGATTTACCTCATTCCCATAATGCTCTTCAGTATTACAGTATTAGACATGAATTCTCATGTAGTCTAAGAGAGTTGATTTCATAAGTTCAAAGTGCCATAACTCATTAATTAGAAGGAGAAACAGTCACAGAGATATCCCAACAAGGTGGCTAAGTAGTAATATGATTTTAAGTTATCGTCTGAAACCTCTTTTTTTTCATGGACAATTTGGAAGGAATAAATCAGAAATGACCACATCAGCTTTAGAACCTGTATTTTTTCAGAAGGAAATTTTCCATTTGTTCATTTCATGTTCCAAATAAGTACTGAATTAGTAATATATTTGAACAGTCATAATAATATTTAAATTAATGATGGGAATAGCTCTTGTCAGGATTAAAATTGGTAAATGAGGAGCAAAATTAGTTTATGAATTGCATCTTTATTTGCATTTTCAAGGGGTATGGGCCTACCACCACTGCTGCTATGTTTCTTGTGTCTTGAGCAGAGTCTGCACCGGGTAGTGCCTCTAGAATTGATGGAGATTAATTTACACAGGGATCAGGGAAGATACAGAAGGGAGATTTTAGAACACTATCTGAATATATAGCAGCTGTGGAGCCACCATGTCTGCTCAAAATGCTTACTATGCTTCAAGATGAAGCAAAGCTCTCCCTTCAGCCTTTGGTAAGGAGGTATGTTGCATCAGAGCCTACAAAGGCACCAGACAGGACTCTCTAAGACGTGTGTGTTTCTGCCAGTCAAATTCAGTCAACTGAATTTTAAGAAAATAAACCATTATGTAGGACTTTTTCTTAAAGCAGTGAAGATTTAATTGATAAAATTCTTACAGGGACAGACAACAGCAAAGGTTAGAAATGAGAATGTGTCCTGTCTGCTGGTCAGAGTCTGAGGAGTGCTGTTTTCAAGGATATTTTAGAAGAGAGCAGGAGTGCATGTGTGGAGAGATGGACTCTTCGGGTAGTGGTATTTTTTCAGTCCACTATTGTAACATCACCCCCATAAAAAAATTTAGAGAGAGCTTCTTGTTTTGTCTTAAGACTTTTTTTTTCACTGCTTTTTCATCTTCTTTACTGCTTGCAATAAGATAAAGATCTCTTGTGCATGGGAATCAGCTGCTAATGTTCTTAAAACTTTACTGACGCTGTCCTGCAATGATACAAAGCTGCAAATTAATTATATTACTTGCAAATTGTTTATAAACTGTGCAAAGTTTGTAAAAAACAGAGGGAACAAGAATGGAATTTTGTGCAAATAGTTTGTGTGTTATTTCAAGACACAAATGTTTAACAAGGCAAAAGATCAAGTTCTTATAATGTTATCTGTATTTCAAAAATGTTATATTTTTTCCTGCCCCTATCCTCAAACATTAGTCTCATCATTCTTCCCGTAGTTTATTTATGATTTTATGATTCCAAAATGGGTGAGATTTCTATGAACCTTTCCAGATTGCTACATCAGCAGAGAAAACACAGGGAAAAGTGACACACCCTGGCTATTTGGGCTGGAATTTCTTTGAACTGTGTTTTTTTCTCTCCATCTCTGTCTTCTCAACATAGATGTCGTTTTGACTGGCAAACCTGTGTGCTGTTGCAATAGCTATATTGCAAACTGAATATCACTGAATATAGTGTATCTTTAATATTAATTTTGTTTATCAATGCCATTTAAGAATCTAATTGCTTGTCCTATTGAAACGCACAATGTGACAGCAAATTATGAAAATTCAACAAGCTCCTAAAATCACATAATCTCTTATTTATTCTTTGTGTCTACTTTTAAGGTTATTGTGCTTATATCAACACCAGGTCTCAAGCAGTATTTTCTTGGAATCTATTTCTACCTATGCACATGGAGAGACAAAAATTTAATTAAAAGCTCTCTAGCAGCCAAAGGATTGAAAAGGTTACCAGGAAAGTAGAGATCACCATTTTGACTGATTTAGGGCAGACAGAAAGCAGACCAGCCTGGAAGTCACCAGTAGATGAAAGCAAGCGTGTTTTTGTCTAGGCAAAAATCTAGATGTTAATTCACAGATTCAAATTCTAACTACATTTTATTTAATGTTTTTCCAGCCTTAGTAAAAAAGGCAGAACAGAAGAGGAAACAAAACAAACTCAAGGAAATCCATAGGTGTTCTCTTGCACAGCAAAAGCTCCAAAGAACAGAGTGATGATATGTACTATTAAAGTGGTGTCATATTCATCCCTAGATGTTCTGTAATGTCTTCTATATGCATTACAACGGGCTGTGATTTTTAACCAACATTTGCCAGCCATCTTATCATGAACATACTAGAGCTGTACATAGAATTGTTTAAGTTTTACTCTATGTGTGTACCAAATTTCTTTTATAACTGTGTAGGCACATGTGCATCTTACTATTCCTATCACTAGCTTTAATGTAATGCAATCTGTGCTTCCACTAAGTGGATCGGTTCCTCAGGCGCTTAAAACACTCTCTTGAGCTCTACCAATTTGTTTTATTAAAGTGGCATTTTTAAGCCACTATCATACCTTGAAGAGACTAAGGCTGCAAAACAGTAACATTTTGAATCAACTCACATTTGAGGTAGGAGCCATATGGCTAGCAGCCATCCACTGTTGCATCATTAATGTGAAACATTGCCTGGTATCATACTAGAACAATGCAAAAAATCATCAGAGAATTATGGTGAATATTCTGTAATTTAATGAATTAATACCTTCTGCAGTAAGTTGTTTACAAACATGTATTTGCTACCTCTCTGGCCTGAAGTGGCTCTTTGAAGTGAAGAGTACTACTCAAATTCAGAGCTCACATGTGTCAGCTGACAATTATGACTCGGCTTCTTTGCTGTAACTAGTGCACGGAAAAGCTACAAAGCAAGTAGCTGGTGTATTGCTTTCTTAATTGCAGTCCTGCTGCTGGTGTGGTGCAGCCTGAGAGATAAAGAGAGCAATATATGCATTCCCAAGCAATGCCACACTCCCCAAATCCTGACAGTGCTTCTTGTGTTGTAATTATTTTTTCATTGCTGTGAGCAATTTTGCGAGCACATTGGGCAAGAAGACTTTGGGCAAGAAATGAAGACATCAAAGAGAATTTTTCTAGCCTGTTGATGATCTTCAGTTGCTGAAAACTAGCAAGTCTTTAGTTGGATTGAGAATCTGCAGTTGTAGATGTCACCTCATAGCAGTGCTCATAGCAGTCAAAGCAGGACATAGTGCATGAGGAAAACTTTTCATCACAGCAGCCTCAACCTGTTCTTCCTTTTCTTTGTGAAGTCAGGTCCCCTGGAACATGGCCTGTTCTCTACAGTATCTCCTTTCCTTGGCACAGTCAGTGTAAATTTTTCTTTGAAGATCATGACAGGATGACAGACCTATCAAGCTAAATCATTGTGTCATAACAGACCAAAATCCCGATGACAACCATGTCAGCTGTACAGATTATTGCTCAGAGGAACTGCCTATTTTCCTCCATGGAGGTTACCAATATAGATCCACAACATTGATATGAATAAATGCCTTCAGGTACTGTACTTCATTGACTGTCAACATAATGCTTAACCAAATATTATAAAAATACAGTTTTGGAATATAATATAAAATCTTAATGAAGATGGGAATTTGGTGGTGGGCTATGATTCAGATTATGCTAATTTTATGCCCTGAAGTTGAAAAAAGAGTGTATTTTAATTTTCAAGTTTTAAAATTGTTACTTATCTGTAAAAAGAAAATTGATATGATGGTCTATAAGAAAGATTAGTTGTAGATAGCTGTCATGCAAAATAGCTGTAAATTTATCAGAAAATTTAAAAAGAGGGCAAATCATTTATGCTTTGTTTTATCAACTGTATTTATTTGGATATTTAACAGCAAAATGTGGTTTGGAAGTGTCGAGTTTTAAATGCATCTACACATAATTGGATTTTTTACATTATAATTGCTTCTTTTAGTTGCATCACTAACCTTATAAACAGAATCACAGAATCATCATGGTTGGAAAGGACCTCTGAGATCATTGAGTCCATACATACACAAAAAACCCCTACAATCTCGGCCACTGGAGCATGCCCTGAAGTGCCACATCTATTCGTTTCTTAAATACCTCCAGGGATGGTGACTCAACCACCTCCCTGTTCCAATGTCTGATCACTCTTTCAGTAAAGTAAGTCTTCCTAATATCCAGTCTAAACCTCCCCTGCTGCAACTTCAGATCATTTCCCCTGGTCCTGTCATTATTTACCTAGAAGAAGAGGCCAACACCCACTTCTGTACAACCTCATTTCAGGGAGTTGTAGAGGGCCATGAGGTCTCCCCTCAGCCTTCTCCAAATTAAACATGCCCAGTTCCTTCAGCCTCTCCTCGTATGACTTGTTCTCTAGACCTGTCACCAGCTTGGTAGGCCTCCTCTGGACACGCTCCAGTACTTCAATGTCTTTCTTGTAGTGAGGGACCCAGAACTGAACCCAGTACTCGATGTGAGGTGTCACCAGTGCCGAATACAGAGGCACAATCACTTCCCTGCTCCTGCTGGCCATGCTATTCCTGATACAAGCCAGAATGCTGTTGGCTACCTTCGCTTAACATTGCTGGCTCATCTTCATCTGACTGTCCACCAGCATCCCCTGGTTCTTTTCTGCTGGGTGCCTTTCCAGCCACTCTTCCCCAAGCCTGTTGTCAAGACTTAAATCTTGGGGTTGTTTCTTGGAGTTGTTAAGACTTAAATCAGGACCCAGCACTTGGATATATTTAACCTCATACAGCTGGCTTTGGCCCAATGATCCCAGATGTCCAGATCCTCCGTAGAGCCTTCCTACCCTCAATCATATCAATACGCCCACCAGTTTCCCCAGGAGAATACTGTGGGGTAGGTAAATTGTCAAAGGCCTTACCAAAGTCCAGGTAGACAACATCCACAGCCTTCCCCCTATCCAGAAGATGGGTCACACGGTAATAGAAAGAGATCAGGCTGGTTAAGCAGGACCTCGTTTTCATACAACCATGTTGGATGGCCCCTGATCCCTTGGCTGCCCTGTACTTGCTGTGAGAGCTCACTCAAGATGATCCTCTCTATGACCTTTCCTGGCACTGAGGTCAGGCAGACAGACCTGTAGTTGCCTGGATCCTCCTTTTGGCCCTTCTTGTAGATGGGCATCAGGTTAGCCACCCTCCAGTCATCTGGTACTTCCCCATTGACAGGGATTGTTGATAAATGATGGAGAGAGGCTTGGTGAGCTCTTCCACCAGCTTCCTGAGTACTCTTGGGTAAAATACAAGGTTTTATAGGGTTTATAAACTTCTTTAAATTTTATGAAGTCAGCTATCTGGAGTTCTGTAAAAGTCAAAAAAAAAACCAACAACAAATTACAGAGCTAAACATATTTCAGTTTTAAGAACTAACTTCTTGAGTATGCCCAGGACTGGAAACAAATGACATATGGCATTCTCCCTTCTTTTTTATTGAAATTGTTCTTGTTTTGAGCTCTGTCAGGTCTTCTTTTTTTTTTTTTNACCATTTATCAACATTTGGTGAATAGTCATTGCTGCATTTTGAGGGAGTTTTACATGGAGAGACAAAAGGAGATAACATTTCAGCAGTAGGTGATTTCTTTTTTTTTTCAAGAGCGACAGCTGCAGAAAACTCCTCAGAGGTCTGGCATGCTTAGAACAGCCTGAGGGAGACAGATTAGTGAGCAAGAGGGCAACTAAGTTCATCAGAGAAGCACGAGAAATTGCAGAACTATGTGATAAACACTTTTTTATCACAGGGCTATCTAAAGAAACCTGCTCTGTTTTCTAGAGACAGATCCCTAGCTCATGAGGGAGAACTGCTCCACCAAATGCTTGCTAGAGGGCACACAAAACACATAGTGAAAGAAGAAAACACCTGGTGAGCAATGATGACTTAGACTGATGAATGTTAGACTGATGAATGTCGAAACTTTGCACTGAGGGAGGGCATGATGTTCCCAGCAGAGATGCGTGTAACCATCTCTGGTTACACGCATCTCAAGTGTGAAAGTGATTCTTCCTTCCTTCCTCCTTCCTTTGCTCCTCCCAAGAGTGAATCATGTGCCCTACCCACAAAATCTTCTTCAGGGATTTAGATTAAAGCTGGAACCTGTGACACCTTTATGTCCACTTTAAGTAATTCAGAATGAAAACTGAATTCCAATATTTAGCCAATAGAAAGGAGGAAAACTGAGAGATGACTTCTTTCCCGTACCTCTCCTTCATGTCCATCTGTTCTAGATGAGGGCCTGAGAGAGCATGGATGGTCTATCACCCTCACCAATCCAAAGATAAATAGTAACACCTATTCCTCAATTGTCTTTATTCTTCCTGTTCCTCCACCCATTGCTAAGCATTTGAGTGTCTCACACTCTGTTTTTTTTTCATTTTTGCTTAAACATCTATTAGAATTTAGGAGGGCATCTGGGAAACAGCTGTGCAGAGTATTCACTTAACAGAAAAATGCTGAAGCACCAGCATATCCAACATCACCCTCTTCCATGCATACCAATATATAAATTGGACAACCAGCTACCCCAACATATGCTAAATAACACTTGTAAGTTACTAGGTCTAAAACTTAAGCTGTTATCACTCTGTTTCATCTTCTGCTCCTCTCTAAAGATGCCTAAATTTTCACCTACATTTTTTCCCCTGAAGCTCCAACCCCAGCTTCCTATTTGGAAAAATTAAAATTTAGGGCACTTGCCAAGAATGTGGGAGACTCATCTTCAGTGCCCTTCTGGGAGAGTCTCCCATATTCTGCTGCATATCATAACTGCCACTTACTTTTTCATGGGCTTCATCTTTGAAACTCCCTTTTTGATAGCGTTGCTAAATTTCCTTCATAAGAGGGAGAAAAATAATGTAAATATGACCTTGTGTGTTAGTGATAAGGGCACTCAGTTAGGAGAGGAAGTCTCTGGATTTCTGCCCCAGTTCCATTGAACATTGCTGCATATTTAGCAACTGGAACCTGAGGTTAGGTAAATCGTTGTTTTGGCAAGAGGGAGATGATGACATTTCATGGAGAAAAGTGAAGACATCAGAGCTGATTGTTAAAAGCCCTCTTCAGTCCATAGCATGAATAAGGGAAAAGTAACACTTTGGATAACAGCATTTCTAGGCTGATCTAGTTTCTGTTCTGCTACATGGAAAGCCTCCTTTCAGCACAGGTGTTTAATTTTTAGCATGTTCTATATCTCATACAGTTAAATTAGTTATACTCTTCACTTGAACCAATTACTGTTTGGCTGTGACATAATCTCTTTCTCCCATGGGCCTATAAACACAGAATATGGCCATCCAGCTATGATTTCATCTTTTTATTTTCAGACAGGTACACATACTGTAATTTAGGGCCTGTAGAATCAACTCTGAGAAAATTGAGAAAATCATAATCTGATTTTACTGTGTCCTCAATTTGGGAATATCTATCATACTTACATACCCACATGGCTCTCAAAGTAAAAATGTGTCAAGATTCATGGATAATGAGCATTTAAAAAGTAGCTTATTTGGTGTGGCTACTGAGCACAAGATATTTTCTCTGGTTTTTGCATTCCAAGCTTGTGCTGCAATGCTGTCTCTTTTCCTGAGCAGAAATTTCTGGTTCAGGAAACCTTGAACCTCTATAAAGCAAACTTGAAATAATCAAGACTATTCACTGAGGTACAGGCTGAATATACTAGATATATCAAAGTTGAATACAGTACCTTGAGGTTAGGTGACTTCTGTTTAGGAAAGAGTGTGTTTTCAACTGTAAATTCCCACGTGCAAACCACAATTAACTAACCATCAGAGTTTAAGTGAAAATTTAAATAAAGCTGTATTTGAGTGACTGCTTGCAGAAAATGTTCTTTGTTCAGAAGACGCTGGCTGTGGGCAGTGACTGCTTACCCAACAACTAGTTGCGTCTCTTTGTGGTTTATGAAGAGGAATAAAAAGCCACAATCAAACCCCCAAACCTCATTTCTCTAATAAACTTCACAATATTTCAGGCATGATGAAGGTCCAAAGCACAGTTCCCTGCCTGCTCTCTCTCCTTTTGCTTCTCTCATCAAAAGCTTGTGGACTCCAGGGCAGTCAGGACAGTGACTTGCCCATCCCAAGGACAGCACCCACAGAAACTGTTCACCAGGCACTAAAGTGTAATTGGCATATGGTACTTTGAGCCATTTAATGGCTAATCTCTGGTTTGGGTGAAAAAAATTTCGTTTTATTCTGTATTCTACACCATAGTTTAAAGAGCAGCAACAGTGTGGCTGAGATCTCAACAGACCATGACTGGCCCTAATCCCTGAGAATACAAGGATTTGCTCTAATAAAGGAAGATCAGGGAAAATAGTGATAAAACCTTATGTTGCTGTTCCCTTTATAATATCTCATATGTAACAAATATGACAAATGCAAAGGGGAGCCTGTTGATTTGTTGCCAAAGATGGTGTATCTGCCAAGACTAACATACCTTTTATAGACTTTTCTAACCATGTTCCCCGGAAGAACTGTTTTGTACAACTCTGTATAGTCTCTGTCTTTACCTAAAGAAGGCCTGAGAGGGACAAGGCAACAAAGTAGCCCTTAGCTTTGAGAAATACTGTGTGAGTCATTGAAAATAGCCCCCTTGTTTTTTTTTTCCCCCCTTGATGAATAAAGGCATATGCCAAAGAGGGAAGAATTTTGCTCCCATGCTCAATCATTATGTTATGTCAAGTGTCTTGACAGATTATTTCTGTTTGTCTGTCTTCTCTTTGGATCCCAAACTCTGGGAATGTGGCTCTCAGAAATTACACCTTTTTGATTAGGGAAAGGATAGTGGAAGGTGTCCCTGCCCACGGTGTGGCGGGTGTGTGTGTGTGTGTTTGGGAGAATATCATAGAATCATAGAATATCAAGTTGGAAGGGACCTCAAGCCTCAAGGATCATCTGGTCCAACCTTTCTTGGCAAAAAGCATGGTCTATCACCCTGTCCAGATGAATCTTCAAAGTGTCTGATGTTAGGAAATCCACCACTTCCCTGGGGAGATTATTCCAATGGCTGATTATTATTATCCTGATTTTTCTTCCTTTTGCACCCAATTGGAATCTGCTCAGGATTAATTTGTACAGAATACCTTTTAGCTTTCCATGTGACTCCGTATAAAAAGGGAGTCTCCATCTTCTTTGTAGCCACCCTTTAAATACTGGAACACGATCTCCCCTAAACCTTCCTTTCTCAAAGCTAAAGAAGCCCAGTTCTCTCAGGCTTTCCTCATATGGCAGGCTTCCCAGCCCTTTGATCATCTCGGTGACCTTTCTCTGGACCCTCTCCAGCCTGTCCACACCTTTTGTAAAGCAGGGACCAAAAATTAATACTGTGGTATTCTAGGTGTGGCCTGACAAGCGCTGAGTAGTGTGGGATAATGACTTCTTTACCTCTGCAGGTGATGGCCTTGATAATGCAATCCAGCATCTTCTTGGCTTTCTTTGACATAGCAGCACACTGTTCACTCATATTGAGCTTGTTGTCCACCAGGACCCCCGGGTCACTTTCCACAGAACTACTCCCCAGCCAGGTATATCCCAGCCTGTGCTGCACTCCTGGATTGCATTTTCTGAGGTGCAAGACCTCACATTTGTCCTTGTTGAAAGTTCAGCAAGGTTCTTGTTAGCCCACTCTTCCAGCCTATCTAGGCTTCCTGCATGGTGGTTCTCTCTTCCAATGTGTCTGCTTCCCCACTCAGTTTGGTATGATCAGCAAACTTCCTAAGGGTACAGAATCACAGAGTCACAGAATGATATGGGATTAGAAGGGACCTCGGGAGATCATCTAGTCCAACGCCCCTGCTAAAACAGGTCCTCCTAGAGCACATTGCACAGGAAATTGTCCAGGCGGGTTTTGAATGTCTCCAGAGACAGACTCCACCACCTCTCTGGGCAGCCTGTTCCAGTGCTCTGCCACCCTCAAAGTGAAGAAGTTCCTCCTCCTGTTTAGATGGAACTTCTTATGTTCAAGTTTGTGCCCATTTCCTCTTGTCCTCTCACTGGCCACCACTGCAAAAAGACTGGCCCCATCCTCTTGACACCCACCCTTTAAGTGTTTATAGGTGTTGATCAGATCCCTCCCTCAGCATTCTCTTTTCCAGACTAAATTACTCAAGTCCTTCAACCTTTCTTTGTAAGAGAGATGTTCCAGGCCGCTAACCATTTTGTGGCCCTCTGCTGTACCCTTTCCAGCAGTTCCCTGTCCTTCCCAGACTGGCAGCTCAGAACTGGACACAGTACTCCTGATGGGGCCTCATCAGGGCAGAGTAGAGGGGCAGGATAACTTCCCTCATCCTGCTAGTCACACTCATTTTGATGCACCCCAGGATGCCTTTGGCCTTCTTGGCCACAAGGGCACATTGCTAGCTCATGGTCATCCTGTTGTCCACCAGGACTCACAGATCTTTTTCCTTAGAGCTGCTCTCCAACAGGTCAACCCACAACCTGTACTGGTGCATGAGTCTATTCCTCCCCAGGTGCAGGACCCTACACTCGTCCTTATTGAATTTTATCAGGTTGTTTTCTGTACAACTCTCCAGCCTGTCCAAGTCTTGCTGGATGGCAGCACAGTCTTCTGATGTGTCAGTCACCCTCTCAGTTTTGTATCATCAGCAAACTTGCTGAGGGTATATTCCATCCTGTCATCCACGTCCATCCATGTCCATCCATCTAATCTACACTTCCTAATCTTACCTACAAGGATGCTGTGGGAGACTGTCAAAATATTAAGGTCCCTTCCAACCCAAACCATCCTATGATTCTATGATAGGAACTGTCTCCTAGAAATGGAAATGGCTTGCTAGACTCACTAGCAACAGGATTTAGATCTCAGACAACAAGAGGCATCCACATCTTTGCTTTCAGATGCTGCTCTGCTCCTTACCAGATTTCTGAACCTTAGTCTCTGTTCATGCTTCCATGTGAGATAAAGTAAACCATGGGCAAATATTTATCTTAATTTAAGACAGGATAAGAGTCTACAGACCATATAAGTCAAAATTTCTAAGAGACCACCTTTGAGGTGGTCTGCTGATTAAGAAGATGACTTAATTTCATCTCAGAAGCTTAGTGAGAGCAGCTGAAAGGTACAGCTGTGCTACCACAAAATGTCCATCCCCCTTATCTTGGAGGACCTACTGTCCTCAGAGTAAAACACTGCTTGCAGGAGCAAGTGTGGAGGTTTCAGTCTGCATTATTTCATACGATGGAGCCATTTGATTGCCTGTTTATTTGTTTTAGAAACTGAACAACATCCTTGTGCAGTGGCATATTTTTGTGCTGACTTGATGGGAGTCATTGAGTGAAAAGTTGGCAGGTGGAAGATGTGATTTAGTCTCCTTGTTAATGTCCTTTGAACTCGGGTGGTGATTTTGTTGCCAGAGGAAAGATTTAACATGTTTTAAATAAGCTCTGCAGAAATCTTTCCCAGATCCCTGATCTAACACCTAATTCTTCATTAACTTGCCATTCTGTTACCAACTATCTCACCCAGGGGTGAATAACTGATGGCTATCAGTCATGTCAATTCCCCTCATCATGCTGAAGGCACAGAAATATCTTCTGCTTTGTAGGAAGATTAATACTAGTTTCACAATGGAGGAAGTAAGTCTTGAGGATGGGAGTTAAATACACCTTAATTAATATATGTAGGGGGGAAGTGCAACAGCATTTGGCTTTATTAGCCAACAACAGCTGTTGGCTTTATTCCTAAGTTAGTGTTGAAACTAGAGCTGTTCCATTTTAGATTTTAAGCTTTTAAAAAGACTGAATAATTACTTGATTTTCATCTGGAGTAACCTACTAAGATTTCTTTGGGCCCAATGTTTAAATTTTCCCCATTTTTCTGCTAGTGTTATATTGAGAATTCAGAAGCAGGGAGGTGGTGTGTACTTTTCAAAATTTTATTCTTACCAGCTAGTTAAAATATCAAGCATTTGAAAGCAATTTAAAATTAGTATTGCTACCTAAAGAAAGGAATGTAAAGAAAAACAGTTCTCATACATCTTTTGGAGGAAGATTTTTCAATTATTCAAATTTAAGCTGTAGATCCTACAAAACCAGAATCATGGAGGATGGAGGCTCTATTAAAGGCTCTCTAGGCCAGATCTGTAATCCCCGAGAAGCTCGTAAACATGAACACACCTTCATGCAAACATATTGTTTCAGCTATTTAATGCTAACTTGACACATATTCAATGTGGGGTTTTTTTTGTTTGTTTAACAATTTGGTTAAATTAGTCGATAAAATATATCAAGTTCTTGCTGCTTGATTTGGCATTTGAATACTGAATCCTCACTTTCCAGAATGCAGAGTCTAGCAATGACAATAGAGTGGATACCCCATCGTGTTAGGAACTAAGGGAAAAAGTTTAAATATACATGTTTTGAAAATAAACTATAAAATTATAAGCTTTCAAAATCATTTAATATAGATACTCTGGTTTGGATTGATATGTAAGACCAATAAGTGTGTCATATTTGAAGTTTATTATTTTTACTGCCTTTGAATAATGTTGGAAAAATTATTTTGAAAGCTTAGTAATCTAAGAGCAAAATTAAGCTTGCCACTGGACCAAAAGTAATTTTCATAGACATCTCAAAGAAAAATAAAATATTAATTTTAAATTTTGATAAAATGTAAGCAACTGGTTTGAGAAAGCACCTGTTTGTTTTTTTTTTTAACAATACTATCAACTCTTATGAATAGGAGAAGGTAAAACTAGGAGTGTGCTTCAAGCTAACCTGTAAAAAATTTGCCCATCTGTAAGGAATTAAGTTTTTTGTCATACCATCAATCCATTAGAGAGCAGACAAAGCAGATAAAGACTAAATTTTGGGTAACACATCAAAGACTGCAAAAGAGAGTTTCAAAATGAGGTAACAATAGTGGGTTTAAGAATTAAACTCCTATAAAGAAATGTTGGTGATTTGGGATTTTTTTTTTTAGCATAGCTATTTTATAAACTCTGCAGTTCCATTTTAAACCTTTTTCTCTGACCTTAAGACAAGCTTCCAAACCTCTTAAAGTTGGCAGTCATTCTGCTGTTGTTTTCAGGATCTTTTCCAGTGCTGTTTTTAATGGTGACATCTTGTCTGCCATATGGTGATTAGTGCTACTTTCTGCATTTCAGGTGGGCTGTATTAGTAAAAATACAACATCCTTTTGCTTTATATTCACTGTCCTTGTAAAGATAGCCATGTGCCTTGAGTTTTCTTTAGCTGTGGAGTAGGTTGATTTTTCTCCATGATAACTCCTATGTTCACTTCCAGATCAGTGAACTATCTGGTCTCTATTTTTTCCCACACATATCTCATGCAGTGTCTTTTCTCCCAGATCTTATAACTGTGTTTTTCAATCATCTATATTTTAATAGTAAATCTCACAGATATTACCCTCAGACTTCTGTTATGCAGGAATAATATGAAAGAAAAATACTAAGAGATAGAAAGTCAGTCTATTTATCAAGTCTTTTCTGTGATGTAACATCACTGCCCTTGTTGTTATATAACTGAAGGGTTGCAATGGCACCTCTACTAATTGACAGACACTCAGAGATTATTCTCCTTCTGTTCTGCTTCTGGCTTCTCTCATTCATCTTTTCCCTACTTGTATTTCTTTAATTTCTAACTTCTTAGCTGCACCTCAGCCTCAGTCCAATTTCCTGTCCTGTTACCCAATTCAACAATCAAGACCAACTTTTCTCACCTATAGATCTATCATTTGTTACATTTATTTTCTAAGAGAAAGATTTATATACATATATATGTATACATGTATGTATGTGTATATTTGTGAATTATCTTTGTGATTACACAAAACAGACTATAAGTATTTGATTTTTTCACTGTCTTCAACCCTGCAAACTCTGTCTGTGGTCTTAGACAAGAAGAAATATAGCAAAAAATTTAACCTTCAATGGTTTCTTAGCATAGTTTTCTGAATATTTGCTGTTCTGTACCAGAGAATGTAATAAAAATAATGCCTTCAGGAGTAAGATGTTTTTAGATGCAACGAGAGCTTATTGTTTACTGCAAGAAAACTTGAGTGATTTTACTGAGAAATAAAATTTTTAACACGTGAATATTTTCAAGTGACTTTCCAAACCACCCTTTATCCCTCATTCCCTCAGAACCCACAGAAAATTCTTTTTCTAAACTTTTTTTGTTTCCTTCTGTTGCATTCTGACACAAAATCTCCGTATTCCTTGACATCATATCAGGACATTGTGCAGCAGACTGCAAGAAAGGAAAAGAACTGAATTCCTGGACATGTCTAGGGGGAACAGATCTTTCTTGAAGTTCAGATTTACCTCCCTGTCCTACACATTCATAATGAAAGTGTATTTAAATAGGTGACATTGTGAGGCAAGACAGTAGAGAGAGAGAACTGCCCATCACCTCCCCCCCAAAAAAAACCCCCAAAACCATGTTTAAATCATCCTTTCATAAATTGATTTTTCTTCTTGTTGATATTATTACTTTTTATTTAATGATAATCTTTCTCCAGTGTGCTACTGTGAAGCTGGAAACCTAAACCAGAAAGGTTTCCTTATGCACAAATCTTTACCGTCTGTAAATCTTCTGAGAAGCTCTTTTTCCAGTATTCTCAAGTCCTTCTAGTTCTCTCAGAGAAGAATCAACAACTTAGTAGAAGCCTTGTGGTTTGGAAGCAAAGAGCAAATGTCTCTGTATTTATATGCATGGAGAGTTAAGAGCTAAGGGGAGGAACAGAAAAGGCAGCGAAGTCCAATATGCGTGAGTTTCAACACATGCCAAGAAGGTGAAATAATTGGTTTCATCAGTGCAGAAAATAGACATTTGACTCTTACAGCAATTGGTCATACATTGGTGATAGCTGGTTCTTCTCCTCACTCTATTTTGGTAAGGTCTGGTTTCATACACAGATTATGATGATGTATTTCTGGGCAGCCAGTGTAGTCAGATGAAAGGAGAAATCATTAAATTTGAGGATGCACCCACAATTTATGTTGTTCTGAGCAGTATTAGTGGTGTTGAGACTTTCCTTACCAAAAACTGCTTATTAAGCCAGGACATCCATCCATCCAATCTATACAATTATTGCCAAATGGTCAGGAAAAAATTAAAAACTGTGCATATGAAAACATTTTGCCCTGTTGCATTTATTTTATTATTTTTTTTACTGCTTGTAGCTAAGCAGATTGCTCAGGTTCTGGCAGATTTGAAAGCTAAAATTTTGACTTTTTCTGTACATTAGAATTAATTTTTATTTATTTATTTATATGTTGAGTGGCATTCCTCAAATAATAGTAGCAAGGTTAGAACATCATCTAATATTGAGCTGTAGTAAATGCAAGGTATAAAGAAAACAGTTTGCAGTTTCACATACAACTGAGTATAGTATGTAAACCGTGATGCCAGCCAGACCACTGGTAGATTCCTACTATATTCCAAATAAAAGCAGCAGGGCAAACAGCTAATCCTGTAAGAGGTTCCCATTCCCTTTGGGGGGGGGGGGGGGGGGGGGGGGGAG
>VXBJ01005699.1:77503-125728 GCA_013400055.1 Nycticryphes semicollaris
TAGTGTGGTTTTTTTTTTTTTTTTTTTACTATCAGTTCCCTATTAAGTTCAGTGATAGTCCCTAAATATCATGCTTCTGTGCAGCACCGTATGGCTAGTTCCCAGAACTGTCTAAATGTGGAAAGATGGAGCAAAGAAGAAGAAACTTTGGAAATTAGAAAAGAGAAGGAGAAAAGTACAGGACATGGGGGAAGGAGCAAGAAGAGCTAAGAAAAACAATATTTCCAAATGGAAAAAGCTGTGTAAGTTAATGAAAGATAGATATATTCCCGTGTTACACGGGAATTTTGAGGCAAACTATTTTCTCTTTCTAATACTTAATAAAGCCTCCTCTTACTCAGAATCATATTGTTTTCCTTATGGTTTGTTTGGTTTTCTTGGTGTCTTTTTGTTTTGTTCTGATTTTCTTTTAACAAGATCCACCTGTCTTGAAGGTCATGGTATGGAATTGATTTCAGTAAAACAGAAGAAATTAAGTTAATGATCTTGATCTTAGAATCATAGAATGGTTAGAGTTAGAAGGGACCTTAAAGATCATTGAGTTCCAACCCCCCTGTCATGGACAGGGACATCTCTCATTAGATCAGCTTGCTCAAAGCCCCATCCAGCCTGCCATTGAACACTCACAGGGATGGTGCGTCCACAAATTCTTTGAGCAACCTGTTCCAATGTCTCACCACCCTCAACAGTAAAGAATTTATTTCTAGTATCCAAGCTAAATCTCCTCTCTTTCAGTTTAAAACCGTTACCCCTTGTTCTATCGCTACAGTCCCTGACAAAGAGTCCCTCTCCAGCTCTCCTGTAGTCTCCCTTCAGACACTGGAAAGCTGCAATAAGGTCTCCTCAAAGCCTTCTCTTCTCAAGGCTGAACAACCCCAGCTCTCTCAGCTTGTCTTCATGGATATGGTGCTTGAAAAGAAAATCACAACAAAACAAAAAAACACCAAAAAAATCAAACAAAACATAAGGAAAGAGATATGATTCTGGATAAATGTAGGCTTTATTAAGTATTAGAAAGAGAAAATAGTTTTCCTCCATCCTCTGATCATCTTCATGTCCCTCCGCTGACCCTTTCCAACAGGTTCATGTCCTTCCTATGCTGATCTGTTTCCTTAAAGTGCTAAAACCCTCGGTGGAAAGTCAGGGCTGTTCCAACTCTAGCCAGACCTTGGAAATTCCTTGGTAGGAGCCAATAAATTCAGTTTCATGTTTTCTGTCCCCAGATGCCACTGTCTACTCTACGCCCAGTAAAAATCAGCTGACTTTTAATTAGGCTTTCCTTTGTTACAGGTGGGAATTTTCTTTCCCTTTTATCTCTTTCTGGAAGATTTTTCTCTCTCTGCTGAGGTGGCATTGGTGAAAATTAAATTATTATTGCTAAAGAAGAAACAAAAGAGAGATATTGAGAATACCATATGGCTTGTATGCTTGCTTACTTTTGACAAGGTTCTTTTGAAGAGGAAAAAGATAAAATTCTAAAGTTATAGTGATTAATTTTGTTACAGAAAGTTTCCATGGAAGAAGTCTTAAAGTCATTTGTAACTCACTATACTATCAAATGTTAACACTGTCCAGCAAGGTTTTGTTCCGCTTGTTTTCTTAGCAGTTCTTCTGAAAGCAGTGTGTAAGCTCCTCTATGTATTTTGAGCCTTGCCCATGGCAGGAGAGTGTCTTATGTTTCTTGTTACAGTGCAAACTTTGTTGATTAGAAACAAATGCAAACTTTTGGGACCTGCCCTGTTCAACAGCTACCCTAGAGCCAAGAGAATAATTTCCTATGTACATTCACATGGTTCCCACTCACTCACACAGACAGAGCCATCACCTCACACTTAAAACACAAAAATAGAGAGTACTGTAGCAACTGCCTTTAGGGAACAACTCTGGTATTGGCAGTGAGCTGCAACATTACTCCCGAGACAAGTCCAGGTGGCACTGTGCCTGTGGCTGGCACAGCGTCTCTCAGAACTCTGCAGCATGCAGTTACTATGGAATGCTTGATGGGAGGTGTGCGTGTTAATGTTTGGTCCTCTCTGTACCCTCTTAAGCAATGCAGAGAGGAGGACTAGAGCAAGGACTTCTTACTTCACAGAAATGCAGGACCCCATACTTAGTGCTTGTACAAGGGTTGGTTAGGCTCCCTTTGCTCTTCTGCCCTTTAGATCCATGCAAAAATAATCACAGCCCAAAGGCATTCAGTCTGGCAGATATTATCTGATGAGAACTGGCTCTGCAAGTGCTGCTGTGTTAAAAAAAAAAAAAAAAAAGGAAAAAAAGAAAAGGAAAAAAAAAAACAAAAAGAGAGATTAAAAAGTCTGGGTACAGAGTGAAAACAATCCATAGAATTCAACAGAAAACTGTATAGAACTTGTATTTCTATTAAGAATAAAAATATTTATTTGTCAAAGTATCTAGACAAAGATCTTACACATTTTAGTAAATGTTTCTGAGGGAAAAAAATGACTTGGAAGAGAAAACAGATACGCTGATTTGGGAAGAGATGGAACTGGTGGTGATACAAAAATGTCTTACAGATCTACTGTTACTGCTACCAATTATTTCTGAAATGCCATAGAGCATGTACTGAAATACTTGGAGAAAAATAAATACAGAACATATTTTTCCCTAGGAGAAAAGTAAAGGTTGAAAAAGAAGCATAAATCCTCACCTACATCAGCCCATAAACTGTGACACAAAGTAGCTATACAATATCACTCTCATTTTCTAGTCAAACTTTTCATTAAGGGGTTTAGTGCAGAGGATTTAGGCAATTACCATTATCAGAGGAAGACAAATGCTCCTTAGGCCAAAACTACTCAACTGTGAGGTGGACTATGGGCTCAGAAAGAAACTTAAATGGGCAGAATCCTTTGTGTCAAACATTTTTCTCTCTCTGTATTGCTGACTTATCTTGGCAGTGACTTACTCCCACTGTGTATAGGATGAGTGACGGCTGTGATAGATCTCATTGATCTGGGCTGGAGTATGCTCAGCTGCTGCTCTGCCTAACCCTTTGTAATCGATTGAACTTGGAATGCAGCCGGACACCTACATAGCCGCTCTCTCACTCCACCTCCTCACCAGAAGAAGGGGAGAAAATAAGATGAAAAATCTCATGGGTCAAAGTAAATCACTTACGAAGTACTGTCATGGGCTAAACAGACTTGACTTGGGGAAAATTAATTTAAGTTTTGGCTAATTAAAATAGATCTGGATAGTAAGAAATTAAGACAAATTAAAACAATACATTTACTCCACTACTTCCTCCCTTTTTTTCTTTTTCTTCACTATTTTATTCCTCGCTCCTCTACCTCGCTCCTCTACCTGCTCCTCTACCTCCCAAGCAGTACAGGGGCATGGGGAACAGTGGGTTACAGTGTTAGTCAATAACAGCTCCTCTCTGGCCTTGTTTCCTCCTCACACTGTTCTGATGCTCCATCATGGACTCTTCCGCACACTGAAGTCCTTCAGGGAAAATCTTGCTTCATCCTTGGCTCTCCAGGGGATCCTCTGTTTGAGCACCTGGATCACCTTCTCCCATTCCTCCTGCTCTTGCTATCTGCAGGACTGTTTCTCACTGTTTTTTCCCTCACTCCTCTGTCTATGTGGCATTCTTTCCCTTCCTTATATGTTTTCCAAGACATGCCACCACCTTGGCTGAGGGGCTCAGCTGTGCCCTGCTGTGGCTTGGTTGGAACCAGCTGGAACCCCACAGAGATTCCCTGTGTCCCCTGCATCCCCAGCTGCTAATGCCTGGGCACCTGCACCCTGAACACCATTATGAAGAAGGATGTTGGAAGACATGGTGTGTAAACAGATTAAAAAGATGTGAGAGTCCTTCAGGACTCAGATATGTTCAAACCTGCTGCCTACCAGCTATGTTTCCCCTAAGAGAAGCAGATGGAGGAGGCAAGCGGGAGGCCACATCAAGTCACACCAAGTTTATGCAAGCTCTGAAAACAACTTTTCTCCAAACTGACTTTTTCTTGTAGGGGCGTAATCCATTGAGTTAGCACTGGTTCCTGGACATGTCTAGCAGCAAATACACAGAAGCCAAGAGAAACTGCCATGAGATATACAGAATGTTTCATGAAACCAGGAAAAGTGACAACTGCATTTAAAGAGAAGTGTGTTGGGCCAAGAGAGTTTTCTTATTCCCACCACCAAGAGATTAACTTCATATCAGCTTCTACTCAGACAATGAAGAAGACAGTTATTAAAAAGGATGCTGCATTTAGATCATCCATAATCAGAAATATCTTTCTCTTCCACTGCCTGCACATCTGCTCTGTCCATCCACTCTCTTTTGCTAGAGGCTGAACGCTGAACTTTGAACCAAGTGACGAATTCTCAAATACCCAGAAGCTTGTTTCCACCCTTTCTTGCACATATTTGCATAACAGAAACAAGAATAGTTTGCTTGACATACAGTTTATTATAATAATATTCCCAGTAATGACATAAGGCAATAACTGGGACTAGATGATCTTAAAGGTCCCTTCCAACCCAGACAATTCTATAATTCTATGATTGTTAGTACTTCTATAAGTCTTCTTTATGATCAGTTTTGTTATTCTTCAGTCAATGTACAATAACCTTTTAATAAGAATTTTGAACAATAATAAGGATTTGAACTGTCTTATGAAAGAGTAATTAATTATTATCCCTACTAAGGATTGTGAAATTAGCCATTTCACAAACAGTACTGAAGCCTGATTCCTACTGGGTCTGTTCCATGACACTGAACTGGGCAGAATCTCTGACGTCTATTAAAGGGAAACCTCATCTTTCTTTTTCCCTCAAAAATCTTAAAAGGATCTTTTGTCTTTCCCCAGCTGCCATTTAATCTTAATGTATTATGGCCCAATGACTGTTACCCCTTAGGATAGTTGTTGGTCCCTGTTTGTGCAGACCAAGTGAGCAAAGAATCTCTTTTCTGTGTTTTAATCCTTGGCTCCCTAGTGGGATGCCACAGGGAAATGTACTCAGATGTGTGCCCCCGGCACAAGCCTGCCACATGAAGCCAAAGCTTGCAGTCCTGTGCTCCCAGCTGGACCATTACCACAATTTTGGAAAATAAGCCTTTAAAAACTCTGTGTTTCATTTCAACACAAGAATGTAGTAGTTAATCTGGCTCTTGACAGGAAATCAGGATTACGGCTGAGGAGACCTATGCAGCCTATGTTGCTTTTAAATGAGCAAAAGCAAGATTGTAAAGTCCAGCCTATAAATTATTGGTTTCCTCATTTGTCAGTGCTGATGCACAGGCACACAATATCGTGCAATAATTACTGCAGAGCGGTGTGCCTGTGGTGACAGGGCTTACTGAATCATTCTGGCCCCTAGCAAGAAACAACAGAACTGGCCATTACCTTTTAGTAAATCTCCTTCATAGGAATGCTGAAATGGGGAAAGCAGAAATTAGTCAGAGACCTCAAATTAATTACAAAATGTTGACTTAACTAGTTTTGCAGGACAGCAAACTGAGATGAATGGACTAACGTGTACCAACAACAAAACTGTGATTCTGAGGATTACTGAAATGAAGCAACCTTGCTTTGAGAGGTAGGGAATCTGAAAATGGGATGGTGATTTGAATCAACTTTGCAGTAAATCATATGTGTTTCTAACCTAATGGTTGTAACACCAGTATGCCACTACCAAACCTTAGAGGCAATGTATTCTTCATCACAGAGCAGAATCCAGTTAAATACCTATCAGCCCTTATTATCAATTACTGTTTCTTTAAGGTTTTTTTTTAATTTATTCTAGTTTTAGGCAAAAAAAAAAAAAGTGCATTATGTGGAATTCAAGAAAGCACATGCAACAGGAATGTCATCTTTCCCTTAGGCAAATAGCTTAGCAAACCCCAAACACCAGACTTTCAAAAGCAAATTCATAAGCTTCTTTCTGCAGTCTACTATATATTAGCAGGCGTGAATTAAACATGCTTATCCCTCCCTTAGCTTTGGCAACTGTTATTGAATAAGAACAAAACTACCTAGAGGGGTATGATCTCAAATGTCAAGTAATAAACCGTTCCTGTTCTCAGTAAATTTTTATGTTTCTATTTTTAATAATACCCAAACCTACGATACTTTGCTTCCTCCGGAGTTTTTTAAGCCTGCAGGATATATTGCTGATGAAAACAAACATGAAAAGTTTTTCATATTTGGCTTCATTATTTCATACAATTAGAGGTAATTCTGTGTTAATACCTGAGACTATCTAAGAACAGAAAATGCAGGAAAAGAAAAAAAAAGGAGCTTTGTTGCAGTTATTTCTGGTTTATGTTGTATTGAGCTTCCTAGCAATAAAGGGGACTCTTTATGGCATTAAGTGCACAAATTTAGGTTGTTAGCACTTGTTTTTCTGGCTAAGACTTTCTGGTTGATTCCTGTCTGTTATAAAGGACATTGCCTGGTGCCTGGTCCCTGGGTTTAAGTCAGGTTAAATAACTACTTCGTTGTCCCTTTTCAGCCTCCATTCTCATATGCTTCTTCCGAAAGGAGTGACATATATTCCTGCCACTAGAGGGTATAATGTCTCCATCATTTATAGCTGGTCAGGCCTCATTGAGTGTATATGTGCACTTGGCTTCTTCATGAGTTTTAAAACCAAAAGAGGACCAAAAACCAAAAAAGCCAAAGCTCCTCAAGAAAGCCCAAGGGAACTAAAGTTTTTGTAAATATGAGCACCTAAGTTCTGCAGTCCATTCTGAAGATCTCAATATTAGATTACTTTTCTAAAAGGGGCAAGAGAACTGACCAGTGGATCTAAAGGGAAAACATAGCTCTCAAGATTTGTGGGAAAACACAATTTAAAAATCAATAACCAGAGCTATTTAGTGGACAGTGAACATGAGAGAGAAATCCTAGCTTGTCAACCCAGGCTGAATGTGGAGGGCTTATGTAACATGAAGTGTAAGCCAAAAATTCATTAATCATATTCCAATTTATTTGGTAGGTAGGATCTCTAAGCAGACAAAACGAAGGTCCCAAGGGTGCACAGCAGCCCAGGATAAAAATACAACTAAAGAGATTTCTGACTGTTAATTTTGAGGAGGGAAGAACTCATTCTGCTGAAGTATAAAGCTCTGTGCCTGAGCAACAGTCCTGTGATGGGGTCCTCAATCAGAACAGAGGGTAATACAGCCCCAACTATAGACAAGGATTGTACTGTGCCAGCTCTTCTTCCAAAGGAAATGGGATTCTTGGGGGACAAAACCTGCATGTTCAACACTAGGGCTTGTTCTGCAAGGTGACAAATGCATTTCTTCTTCTGCTTCTATCTAACGGGAAAACAGATATTTAAGATCTGCTACTTGTGAATTATTAGAAGGATCCATACGATTTATTGTCCTAATATCTAGCATTTGGGAAAAGATATATCTTTGATTGTCTGTCTTATAGTAGTAGTTTGTTGTACTGTAATTTGCATATCTTGTTCTTCTACATACTGCATAAAACCCAGTGAAGAAAGCTTGCAGCCCAAATTATGCAGAAGTTTCTTCTTAACCTCTTAGATAAAGGAGAAAGATATTAGGTTCTCAAGTCCAGCCCTTCTCTGTTTTGCAGTCTCTTACAGCAGGGTGAAACTAAAAAATACTGAAATCCATAGGTCTTGCATATGAAGAAAGAGGGAGCATTCCTTTAAACAGCAGGACATACACACCCTGTGTAAAAGTAAGAGGGTGCTACCTTGCCTTTGGAAGGAGCAAGAAGCATAGTGACACACAGTCAGACACTACATTTAGGTACCCAGAAATCCTTTCTTCGGCTAATGGTGCCAGAGCTCCTCGCCAACATTGTCTTCTCATGCTCCCCTTAGATCACAGAAGCTTCCCTGCACCAGAGTGCTGGGGAGCCGGGACATTTAGATGGCACCTGAGTGTTAACATAAAAACGCCTGCACTGAGTTCCAGATTTGCCACAGTTCAGTCTTTTATTGTGAAGACATCAAGTAGTCTCAGAAGTATTTGCTCTGGTAATATGGACTACATTTAATGGCTATCGGGTAACCTCGCCATGGTGATTGTTAAGGGTCTTTTGTCCTTGGCCTTGGTGGAATTGCAGATGGCTTAGCAGCAAGGCTGCCTTTCTTGAGAGGGCAGTTCCCAAAGAAAGCAGAAACACAGAAATTCTGTGTTAAAAAGGACTATGGATGGGTCAGGGCTGCAAGGCATCCATGACCTGCATATTGAGGGCTGGAACTGGTAGAACAAATCCCTGACGAGAAGTCAAGTCAGTGACGATTGTATCTGTGGCTTATAGGGGTTATAAGTGACAGGCAGAGAAGATGTAAGAGCAGAACTAGAAATACCAGACCAGAGAAACTTTGACCTCTGGAAATAAGGGCTAGACACAAATCTAGGTAAAATGCAATCTTGGTCTACAGATTTAAATGATGTTTACAGCAGGCCCGGTTTCTGATTGCTAGCATAACCTAGAGCCTTGCCTGCCTTTCCAGTTTACAACCTGTCAGAATAGTATCCCTTGCTTGTTTTTTCCATAATTCATTACTTAAAAATGTAATTTTATAAAAGAAAAGCAGTCCCTCCTGCTTGCTGAAGATGCAGTTACGTATTTATTCAGTATTAAATATTGAAAGCATTGTGTAGCTTCTTCTACCCAAAACACTCATATACAGGCAAAATAGCATTTTTCTCTGCATAAACTGCACCACAGGTTCCAATAGAAGGAATTAGATGCTCAAACACAAGAAGATTATTTCAACAATAAAACATGTACAATACAAATTTCATGGGGTAGGTTTATTAGCAGACATGCGGAAATTTCCAATTGAAGACAAAGCCACTGCAGTTATCATGCATGCTAGCAGGTTTTGAGGTTGTCTTCTGCTCCTGAAGCTATGCTTACTTGGCCCATCTAGCATTTTACCTCCTATGGGCTACTGCATATTAGATGTTCAGGCTAGATAGATTCCCCTGGAAGACAGAACTAAGTGTTGGTTGACTCATGGATTCAGACATAGCAGACAGACAACAAATTTATCCCTTTTGTCTATTTGTAAAAGTCCATTGAACCTGAAGAGGTCAACTGGATGTAAATAAGGGCGTGTTTCCTTTGGCTTAAACCTAAACTCACTTAAGTGGATTACTTCACAAACACTAAACACAGTCTTCTCTAGAAATCAAGAGATTCGTAATTTTAGTGCGTTCTCGGAAAGAAAAACTAAATACCAAAATTACTCTGGGTAGCCACTTGCAAACTGCTTAATGTTTTCCAAATGTATTACTACTTTCAAGAGTTATGATACAATGTTGTTTACTATAGGATTGTGTTACAGCACAATTCTTTTCTGCCCTTGTAATCGCATAACTGAAGTGTGCCTTCTGAAAGCTAGAAATATGTAACAGAAGCCCCAGTATCGTTTTTGTAGTCCAAAAATGCAAAGCACCCAACACTACCTTTGTTTACAGATGTGTCACCCTGAGGAGGTCAAACAGACTTTGGTGGTCATGACTTCTTTTTGCTCCCTGCTAAATTGTGATGCTTACAGTCCTCCCATCTGTAGTGCTGAACAGCTCCAGCCCTTGGATAAAAGTAAAAATATTGATACGTGTATGTTCTTAAGGCTGAAAATTACAGTCCTATCACTTAAATCTTTTTACAGATGTGAGGAACATTTTCTATGAAGCAAACAGAGCTATGGAGTTATTCTGTCTTTCACCTTAGAAGGAATTTGTCTCTTTCTTCCTCAGGGACGACCATTTTCTTTGTCTTTGCTCTCTGTGGAGATCCTTCTCCGCTAATCGTGATAGCATGAGTATCTCAGGCACTGGCTGCCTTGTATAAAGCCGAACATATTGTTGCCTATGTGAATTTACATCTTGTACTCAGGATATGTATTTGCAGTCCAAAAGTACTATTGGAGCTTCTGCAGGCACACTGGAACTTGCGCTAAACGAGATAGCTGAAAATCCTACCATTATGATTACGAATATGGGAACTAAGTTATTACGTGCTTACCCAGAGTATCAGGAGGTCTTATGCAGCTTATGTTGAACCAGGTAATGCTCCAGCTGCACTCCTCTCTGTATCATAGCTTATTAACTTTGAAGAATATCTGATGTATCTAAAAAGCTGTGTCTGCACCTTTGAATTGCACCGTGGATGTAGTTAGGTTTATGTGCTGTACTTCTGTTTTCCAATTTATTTTGCTGTCACTGATGCTGTCACGTGTACTTTCATTTGCTCACTAAAATATGCATATGCATATAACTCTTGCTCTGGATATTGCAAAAGCAAATATGCGTATTTGCTCTCAAGAATTTATGCAAACATAGGTGTTGGCATCTACACACAATATACATTTGGTGTACACATACTTTTTCATTTGCGGAAATGTGCATGGGGAAAGAAATCAAAACCTTAAGATTAATCATGCATTGAATTGTCTATTTCTTTACATTAATTAAAAATGGGTCTAAAGTGGACAAACCTAAATGTGTACTTATAAAGGGAGAGGAAAATTCCACCTGATGCATCTGTGCATTAAAAAAGAAAAATCTTGAAAACTACACTGGGCTGTAGAAACTAATTTTCCCCATGTACACTCTCAGTTTTCTCAGTTTACAGCATTGAAACTTGTTAGCATTAAGTTACATTAACGTATGTTTCTAGATATAAAGTTTTCCTTTCCATTGAAAGCATGAGAATAAAAATGTCGACCGGCTTTTATGACGGCTGGGAGTGTCAGTCTCCTGTAGGTCTAAAAGTACAATGCACAATAATGGAAAAAGGGAGTTGACATATTTTAGACAGTGTTGAAAAACCCATCTTTACACTACTAGTTAACATTAGAAGGCTGTGAAATAAAAGGAAAACCTAATACAAGAAGATATTCCTACAGGAAAAGACTGGCATGCTGAAAACTTTCCTCTTAGTAGTTACAGTTCTAATGAGGCTTCTTAGAACCTTTTCATAATTCTTCGTTAAACCAAAAAGAGCAGTTGTTAATGCGTTTTCTTTGTATATCCCTGTAAAACACACTTTCCCAAGTTCCCAGGATGGATTCTCTAACAGTAAAAGGAAACAAAGCTTAAAGGCATTGTTTTTCTTCCAGCCTTCATCTTGTTGAGTTTGTGGTTAATTTTCTATTTATCTTGTGATTCTTAAATTCCTTCAATTTTTCCAACTTCTCTGTTACTTCTTGAGACTATAATCTAATATACCCAAAAATGCCCTGCAAAAGATTGAGCTACTAACTGTTCTGTAAAGAAGACAGGATGACTATAATAACTATGCTGTTCATTGTTTTGGCAAATAAATCTGGCAATAAAAGAAATTCAATAAAATGAAATTTAGAAATACATAAAAATAAAACCTAATATTACTGTGGGGATTACACAAGACTCTAGGCACACAGATGCAATGTGTGAGGTGCCTATTTGTGTTGTATGGATTTATAACTCTGGGTCATTTTGCAACCGCTCAGTCTGAAGGGGAATTTTTGGCTTTTCACTATCCCGGGGGGCATCAAACTAGGTCTCCAAATAACCCCATTTACTTGTGATGAAGGCAGCTGAATACAGAGAGGGTGTGAAACTCGGGCATCAAAACTGTATTCTGGAAAAAGCCAGGAAAAGTTTGAAGTTGGAAGGCTATGAAGGCTACATATGAAAGATCTTCTGTCCACAGCCACACTCCTGGTGGCTGTCAGGGGTGTTTGTAACAGGGATGGCTTCCTGACAGGATATAGAAAAAAAAAGTGGAGAGGCTCTGAATCACCTCACACATCTAGCCCCCGGCAGCACTGTCAGGGAGAGGGGAGCATGGGGACACTCTCTCTTTCTTTCAGTGGATCGTTCCTTTTTAAGTTAGAAGTGTTAAGTGGCTGCTAGTATTCTGTCCCTCTGTGTTTATGTTAATGAAAGGATGCACTGGCACAGTAATGGCGCACTTCCTCTTAATCAGGAATCAGAGAACAAGTAAAGCAGATAATTTTGACCTACTATTAAAAACTGATGTATCTATGTTCACACCTGCACTTAGATTCTCAGAAGTGTCTCTCCCATTGCAGTGTCAAAACACTCCCACAGGTTTCTATCATAAAAGTCTAGGGAACAGTTAAGATCCAATGTGGGTTCTGTATGACATCTTAAGTCAGCATAGGAGGACCATTCAGGAGGAGGTGCTGCAAGCTAAGCAAGAACTCATGTAGCTCAAAAAATTTTAAAGCAACGCTATGTTGCCCTGGTGCACAGCCACACACAGAGCAAGTGACAGAGCAGTGCCAAACAGGACTATGTCTCTAGCCCCCAAGTGCCATAGGACTCCAAGTACTGAGCAGCCAGTGGGAGGTCTGTCATAGATACCAACAGGCTTCTCTAACCACCACTGGGACTGTGGGATTTTCAGCTCCTAATGAGATGCAAAGGCTTTCAATGCTTTGATCCCTTGCAAAGCTTCAGGTCCAAACCTATTTTCAAATCTATCTGTTACTCCACCCTGTATACACTGCATTCCCCTTGGGGTTGCAAAGACAAAACCTTGTTGGTCGTGGCATTGTCCCATGGCAACTGAGGTTTGCTCCCCTCCCAGCAAAGACATTAACTATCAAATCAATCAAGGCATTATATATCTACTAATGTCTTCCCTCCTAGAAGACCATAATTTCTGTACACACACTAAAAGATTCAGTAATCATGGCATAGTAACAATATCACACATTAGAGCACCAGTACAGCCATCTCTGTATTCTTTCTCTTGTAGTGACTTGTACTAGGCATCTCATTTGCAAGAAGCCATTAATTGAACATTGTTGACCAAAGGGGGAGTTCTTTCCTTATGTTTTACTTGGAGGAGAGATTATACTCTAAATCATGAGGGTTTTTTTTTTAACTTCCTGTAACTCCTGGGCCTATTTTTTTTCCCCCATTTCTTCCTGATGTAACTGTAGACAATACTCTTCATTATATAAGTGTCCAGTCCCTTTGTTAATCTTGCTAAATGCTTGACTTCAATGTTATTTTGTGACTAATTAATCCCACACTAAATAGTACTGATACCACATGTAGGCCACAGTAATAGCTATGAAGGATGTGCATTTGCATCAGAACATCAGGTGAGTTCTCCCTCCCCTACTAGCCTGAGGTAAACATTAGCAGAGTACAGAGTTCCTCCATCTGTCAACATGCTCTATTCATGTCAAGTGACCAAAATCCTTGATGCTATATTATACTATTGCTTATCATGGGAGTAAGGGTTATTTTGAAATCCAGAGTGTTTTCTAGTTCTCTTCTCTGCTTCCCCCTTTCAGAGTTGAGCAATACCAACATGCACTCTGCAACAGATTATATTCTCTTCTTGAAGTGTCATTTTGGTATGCCTAGATCTGATTGCTTTTATAATATTTAAAATTTACTCCAGCTCAAAAAATTACAATTTACTTGCCATACAGTGTAACAAAGAATAATAAAAATAGCTGTGCCATCTGTCTTTGGGAAAGATGAAGAAAGCTACCAAGACAGCAAGCACAGAAAGTTTTAGAGATCCCAAGGAACCATTTTTTTTCTTTTCACACTGAGTGTGAAATACTGAAAAATAATATTGGGTGAGAAGAGTGAGATGGATGTGATACCAAACACGAGTTCCAGGTGAATGTTTCCCCCCACATAGCACCTTCTCCTTTATGGGACCCAGCAGTGTTATTGCCCCCTCATTTGCACTGCTGTTGTTATGACTGTGTTGGTATTTGCATTGGAGAGCAATTATTTTTCAGGGATTTAGAAGCTGGCTATAAAAAGCCTCAGTGGGCAAAAATCTTGGCAACCCTAGTCTCACTATGGGAAAAAGCCATTGAGTTTTAAGAGGGTTTATTTTTCTCTAAGTTGTAATTCAAATTACTTCATGGGCTTTCTTTAAAGGAAAGTTCTCAGACTATCTGTGTCCTCTTGTGGCCTGGACTAAGGTAGTCTTTTTCAAAACAAGAATAACACCTGTTGTACAGTGAGGAACTTAATGGATGAATCTCTGGGCACACTTTTGCCCAGACCTTCCAGCTGTAATATAGTTCTGGCAATTCTTAACCAAGAATGAGAGAGTAGATAAAATTCAGGGATAATTCAGCATCCTTTCCCACCCCCACCCTGTTTTCCTGGTGCCAAATTTGAAGATTTCATACCCTGACTGATTCTTTTCCATCTGTGGAGGCCATAAACCAGGAAAATATTTTTCCATTTCCCCTGTTCAGATTTAAATTTCACACTTTGGACCTTCTTATTGATACTGCAGCCATTTTACCCTTCTTTGAACATATAAAGGAGCATAAAGGTTATTGACACTCACTTTCAGGGACCTTTCAACTGTTCAAGTGATATAAAAGTAACACAAAGTGGTAAGAAACAGAAGCAGCAATGTGTTAGTCATAAAAAGAATGGGAAAAAATATGTCATAAATCAGGGGAGTGTCCTAAATGGTTTGTTTCATTCTTACTCCCCCAACCCTGACCATGTCTGTTAGCAGTCATCAGATGTCCCTTGCCTGCTGCCTGTGTGCTATTCAATGAGGAAGAAGCTCCTGATCTCAACATAAACCTTGGAGTAACTGCACATATTTCATACCATGCCATGTCAGCACTAGCCCTGGAACAATTTTGCAGACATACTTCTGCTGCAAGCAGAAAAAGTTAATTGGCACTTGTCTGTGATGTAATTTTCATCAATGGAATTGCAGTTGTGGGTGGTTTGCAGTGAATCTTCGCCTTGTACAACACTTTACACTACTATCAGGGTTGAACAGTGAGTACTTGTGTTCATGGTGATGCACAAACAGGACCCTCCAGTTTACTTTCATTTCTTACCAACATGACTTCAGATGTTTTGAGAAACTATGTCAAAAAAATTAAGTGGAAGAGCTTCTACAATTTCTTCGGTGGCCACATCTTATTGAGAAGAGAAAATCCCACCTCTATATAATCTCTCTCTATAATCTATATCTTTGTAAGTAAGGGGGAATGAATCATTGTCCTTCTGCTAACAGAAGAAGAGATTAACTGATTGGTCTTAAATGCAGTGATTCACGTGGCCCTTGTGTCTTCATTCTTCTGTATTAAAAGCAAGCAGCCTTTCAGACTTTTCCATGTCTAATCACTTCGCTGTTTCATTGTTTTTCCAGGAACCTTTCTTGAGCTGTTGCACTGAAGATGACACAAGGTGCAGCTGCTGAGACTTTGTCATCATACGGTTGCTGAAGTGGTGTCTTGCCTATGAAGGACCTCTGAATACATCATAGACATAGATCTTTTCCTGTTGCTGTTACAGCTTCATGTTATTGAGGTTCTGTCACTCCCAGTGATCTCTTTTTTGTAGTATTTCTGCCTAGCAATTATTTCTTGCTTTATATGTGTTTGCTTGAGTGTTCCTTATTAATTATATCACTTTGTCCTTGGCTTTACTGAGCTTCTTTTTGTAGGTTTTGGACTAGTTTCCCAATTTTTCAAGATATTTTGGATTCTGATACAGTTCTTCAATGCACTTGGAGCTTTCTTTTTCTCTGTGATATTAAATTCTCTATGAATCCTGTTAAGCTCTTAGCCTCAGTTAATGCTTTATGCAAATAATGAATTTTTCAGTTGTTAGTTCAAACAAACAAAGCATTTAGACTTGAACCTAAGTGCTTTTTGTTCCTTTTTTCTTAGAGAAACAAAGGAAAAAAATCGTTATGAGTCAAAGGAAATATTTTTGTTTTCATTGCAGAGAGTTCTAACAAAAGCAATGTACCGGAAATTAATAGCTTCATTAGGTAACACTGAAAAATAACAAAGTGTCACTCTTTCTACCTAGCCCAGTGCTTAAGCCACTCACCCACAGTATCAGAGATTTAGAGTCATTGCCTTCTCACATGGAGAAGTTTCAAATCCCCAGCTCCCAGAAGAATGCCCTGGCCTCCACTCTCTATACTAGAGCTGGGATGCTTTCAAGTCTCCCCTTTGAAGAAACTCTAATTTTTACAATGTGCTTAAGTAATCACTGACACAAGGACAGGAATCAAGGTATTCCACTTTCCAGGTAACGATCTTACCTTTATCTTTTCGCAATGGTGAAAGCACTAACCAACAGTTACTCTTTCTCATATCTACTGACTTGGTCAGTTTTCATGCAGTGATACCCATTTTGAACACGAGCCAACCAGGCTAAGGAACCTCCTTCCACCACTGTAAACCAGAATACCCTTAATGCAGCAATGCCTTCAGATGTGGGACAGGAGAAGGGTAAAAAGTTGTTAACATTCAAAATGGGTGTATCGGTATTGTCACAGAGGATAAAGATCCTTACTGTGCTTGAGTTAGCATATGTAACCAAACAGTTTATTTTGATTAAAATTTTCAGACAAATTTCACCAAAATCACTGCATCATTTCAGGTCAACCCAAAAGTTGGTCTGCAGTAAGCAAAACTCTTGAGGCATAATATATTGTTACAAATATCCAGGCTTTGCTGTAGTCTCTGGACCCACCCAGAAGCTTCTTTCTTGTCAATCCTAAGAAAGTTCTCTTTGATCCAAGCCATGGTATTAGGCCTCTCCTGTGCTACCCCACACCTAGCCTGGAGGTCAAGCCACAGCGACAGTGCAGCTCTGAGCCATGATATGCCTGGGGTGATAGAAGCATGATACAAATCTACTGTTCATCTCTGCGCTGAAATCCAGAAGGTTAGTAGACGGTGAAGTCAACAAAGCTTCCTGGACTGTATTCCTGGCACATCCCTGCCCTTGACCACCTACAGACACTTGCTGCCTACAGAGAATTCATGGCAGCTAGCAAGAAAACTAATGTAGGTGCTATTTCCTCTGTGCAAGCTACACATCTCCTTGATTTCTCAGTTGCCTGCCACTAGACTTGAGGCTGAGGTAACTACTGGTGGTATATTATAGACTGGTCTAAAGATTTACCCCTGCTGGAGCATCTGTCCTTTGCAAGGCTAGTTCCAAAATACTTTCATTATTTCTCCACTTCTCATTCTGTAGCATCAGTCTCCATTCGAAGGGTCCAAGACTGACTCCTTCCCAAACAGATCAGAGGGACCTCAACCAGCTTCTGCTGACAGCACACGAAGGACAAACTTAGTGGCTCTGGGAAGCCGAGCATGATGTTATTGTGTCACAAGCCTAACAATAAATACATTTTAACTGTTTCCTCTTTAGGTAATATTACTCTGAGCTTCCAGATGTTGTCAGTATGTGCTGCTCTGTTCTCAACTGCCATGTGGAACTGTTTCCACAGTCTAAACCACACTATAATTGAGATGTTTAGAGAACATAATACAGAAACAGACATGGTTCGGTTGAAAATTCATTAGTAACAAATGTTGTATGAGATCTTCGCTGCTAAACTACTTATCAAATAATTCAGCTCAAGGAAGTCAGTCCTATGTGCTAGTGACTGGCTGGGATGGTGAACAAAGTGCTGAATCCATCAACCTGCTGAGTTGCATATTCTCAAGGCTTTGTGCATATTGAGATTGTGGTCAAAGAAACCCTAAACCTCTGGCAAAAGTCAGTGTCTGTTAGGCCTTTCCTCAGTGCTATGTTTAGACTGGAATTACAAGGCTTATTTTCAGGTCTTATGTTTGTAGCATAACCCCTGAAGAATATATTGTTGAAGATGTTCTGATGCTTGTAGTAAGTTTCTTGTCATGTGACAAGACTCCATGGAAGTCTGTGGAAGACTCAGAAATAATGATGAAATTCATAGCACACCACTACAGCAAATCAGTGGTTCATCATGTGGCCTTGAACACCAGGATTTCATCAGGTTATTAGGGTAATAGCAGCCTAAGCAAATGGCTAAAGCATGCCTTTTTTTGCTATATGACACACTGGGTAGTGTGAATTTCTTGTCTTATATCCACCATGGGCTTGCCTTACAAAATACTGTCTATTCAGGCTGCCATTCCAGGGGTTTAAGAAAGATTTTCCATAGTTAATTTAGTTAACTTCAGTTCAAGAGTAGCCTGTTATCTACAGATCAGTTATCTATAAACATGAAGTCTTTAATCAATGTGCATCATTATTTGCTCTTGCAAAGCTGCAGGAGCAGCCCTGAAGTATAAAATAGTAGCGACAATGAAAAAAGTATTTCCAATTGGCACTGAATTCTAATTCAGCTTTCTCTATATGATTTTACATGTAACTCTTTGTCACTGGTCTGCAATAGAAAAGAGAGCTGATCTGGCTGGCCAAAAGATGCTGTCTAGAAATGTATTTTTCATGCAATATTATTATGGAACTCTTTATGATAATTTTGAACTCATATATATAAGTTCAACCAAAAAACCTGTCATGATGTAGGCTGGGTGTGTTACTAAGTCAATAATAGATGTTTTCTATTAAGCCCTCTCCCTTCCCCCAGAAGGGAAGGGAGAGAGGCTAAGAGTGAGAGACTTACAGATTGGAAAAAAACTAAAAATCCTTTGATGAAATACTAAAAATAAAAGGAAAAGACAATAATATTAATAAGAAAAACAATGAACTATACACAAATGTATACAAAACCAATATCGACCGCCCAGGATGATGATCATGTCATCAGCCAACTTTAGCACTGGACTCAGCAGCAGATGGGAACTGGATTCAAGAACTGGATCCAAGAACTGGATGCAGGAACACATGGATCATCATCAAAGGCAGAAGAGTAGACAGAGTCCTCCTCAGACACCAGTACCCTGTTGGTCAGTTTTCGGTCACCTCTCCTTTCTGCTCCTTCCTAAGGTGTGACCCTTCTATGCTCTTCTGCTTGTGACACTCCAACACAGTGAGCTGAACTTGATTGTTACAGAATAAAGTATAAGGAAGAGCCTCTCTGCATACTACTCCTTGGTATTAACTATAAACACCAGATATTATCAATGCTTGAAGCAGATACTTTCTGAAAAACATACAGTTAATTTCAAAGAGTGTATTCAGTTAGAAGAGGCTAAACTGAAAAGTAAAATTACAGAAAATAAATTGGTTTTGTTCTGTCTCGTACCAGGACAAAACCTCAGGACATTTTTCAGCTAACAGCAAAAAACTAGCCTCATCAGGAACATCAAGGGTAGAAAAATAGCACTTGAGTTAAAAAGTATATCTGAAGAAGAATGTGGTTGGCAGTATTTATGTCAAATACTTAAACCAGTATTTTTATGTTCTTATATTCTTAAATATTCATGTTGTCAGGGTATAAAACCTGAGATTTTTGCAGTCATGATGTATATCATACAGCATACAATGCTACAGAGATGTCAGCATCCTTGATGAGATACATCTACGAAATGCTTTCTAAACCTTGTGTCAGTTTTCTGATAATATTTTAACCTTTTATAAAATTTCATAAAACAGCTTCTGTAACAATTCTGTAGTTCTAACTTTCCTGTGTTCCCTGGGTCACATCATAACTCAGGACAACAGGATTATAGAAGGTGTTAGCAAGACAATACAGTATCAATGAGGAAATGTATATGTGCCCAGTGTCTAGCAAGGCTGCAACAAATCCTAAACTTCTTGACAAACAAGAATACAAGGCAGTTTGGGGAATGCAGAGTTCATTCAGAGGAGTCCTCACTTCTTTACCACTCCTCGCATCTTTTCCCTATATTTTCTCATCTCTCACATGTAATAACTCTCAATTTCACTTCCTCACTCTGTCCTGTGGAGCAGAGCTAAAGCAACTATATTCCCAGGAGTCTTAAGACACTTCCACTAACTGAAGTGAAGAATTGCTCTGCAGCTTCCTAGGCTTTGTTCTGCATTGTTGACAGCAGATTTTGAAATGTACAAATGAGAGGTCTCACTGTGCTGTTATCCGATTTCAGTAGTTGCTACTCAGCCAGGAAGCAAAAGTGGAGAACTGCTACCCGGCAACCAGATGGATCACCACAGAGACCCACTATGAGTTCCACTTTGCACAAACATGTTGTATATCACTGTTAGCACAAAGAACAGAAAGGTGGAGGTGGGGAAATGGAGTGAGCATGTGGTGTCCAGCAGCTGCGTGATTTCTTTCTCTGCTCAGGATCATTTGCTTGTGCAGTTTTAGATTAAGCACTCTGCCCCAGGAGAGAAAGGGCCCAGGGTCTGGACTCATGATTTTTATTAGAACTGATGCTTTTATAAACAACTTTGGAAACATTCTGGGTGGAATTTTGTCCTTGGCACACACACAGAAGCAGACTTTTCTTCTCCCTTTTTCTTTCCTTTCTATATCATATCTTCTGTTCTACCTTTGTATCTGTTCTTCTTTTCTCTGTTCCAGAAACAGAATGTGAGTGCCTTAGATGAACAACAGGTGCTTAAGTACAAGTGGAGCACTTTCTGGATATACCATTCAAACTGATTTAAAAAGGCATGAGTCTGCGGTATACCTCTATTCTTCAGCACCTAATCATCTTGTACACTTATGCTAGTTACGTGGCTAAGTTAACATATTTAAAATTGGACATTGTAAAAAGTTTATTCCTTCCTCTCCTCTGGTCAAAACAAATTCAAAATGATTATTTGGTTTTTTTCTTCTTAATAAGGGTAGCGGGACAGGAACATCTCACAACCATAATGAATGGGAGAAAAGAGGACTGTAATTTACTCAGTGCTGCTCTGAATTACCATGGCCACAACTCAGCAAGAGACTGTGTTCTTTTTAATAGTTTTCTGAAAGTCTAATCATAGCGATTAAATATTATTTTCCTTAAATAGAAAAGATAGAGAAGACCTTATGAGCATAAACTTTAGCATATTGATATTAAAGGGAAAATTCTTGAGTAAAATATATGAACATATATCCAGATAATTTTAGATCTGTATTTTAACAGATTTCAGTGAGAGTGCACTAGGTTTGGGGAAAAGAAATCATGAGCAAACTAAGGACATTATTCTCATTTTTCTGACAGCCACAAGTGGAATTTTCACTGGCATGAATGAGAGCTCAGAACAAGGATGCTGTAGTCTATTCACACGTGACATGTTGATATCATGATGGGNGTAGAAGTCCATTATAGAGAAGTTTAAATTTAGCTGGAGTTGCCCTTTGGTGTGGAACAACACCATTTAAATATTTACACAGGTGGAAAATTCTTTGGAGTTGTTTTTGTAGCCTCTGAAATCAAAGTCAAATGTCCCAATTACATTAGGTAGCAAAGTAAAGGTCCTGTACTCTTCCAAAGAGCTTTATTGTCTTTTAGGTCCTCTAAATACTTCAGAAATATTTTTGGTTTCTAAAATAAAAAGCATCATGACATTTGTTTATGAGTATACACCCTTAAGCCTTAAGCAAGATCTGGATTGACTTATTGACTTGGTGGGGGCAGCAGAATTTCACCAAATGGAAATATTTTAGGCAGACTTTTATCTTAAAATATGAACACTTTTGTTTTATGTTTTAATGCTACACTAGCACTGAATTAAAATGGAGTCCCAATGGTAACGTGCAATATCTAAATCAATACCACATGATTAGTGTCATGAAAATGAATATTAAATGATATAATAGCAATGGGACTCACAAAACAAAAAGTGGATTTTAAAGGGAATAAAGCCTTTTGTGTCCATTAACTCATGCCTGACTAATGCTAAATTATGATCAAATATCTGGAAAATACTTGTGAAAGCTTCACTAATGCCCACAAATTGTATCCTAATTAATTCTATTATGATAAATGCTGAAAGCATTCATTATGGCTCAGAACTTCTAATAGATAGTTACCCACAAACTTCATCTCAACAAACTGATATTATCACAACCATAGTGATGACTTTTACTTCCACAAAGATGCAATTTAAAAGTTCATGCTAACTGTGAACAAATTTTAGTTAAAGTCTACCAATGACTGATTTTTTATATTTGTACTGTAGCTTTCTACCACAAGTTGGAATCAACATCTTGCCTTGTTTTGAGCAACAGAACCTCAGATGCACAACATGAATTACACAGCATCCTTAATGGTCAGTGCAATCTCGACGTCTATGTGGTCTCAACAATGAACACATGCTTATGTGCTCGGGGCAACTGGGGGAATACAAAGGCGAATATGATTTCAGTCTGTCCCCTCTCGTAGTAAACAAAAGTTTTACTTTATTTGCTACAGAAGAAAATTGTTTTGATTCAGATTCTGCTATCAGATATCAGATGTATGGCTTTTTTAAGGTTGTTCCTTACTCGCTTAGGGTCTTCCACATATATTTCACTGTAGCTAATAGAGGGACATTAACCAATGCCTTCAGTGTATTGAGAATCTGGTTTGTATTCTCTGAATGCAAAATAACACATTTTCTATCAAAATATTTACTATTAAAATACTTCCCTGCAGAATTAAGTCAAATGTTATTTAATATCTAAAATATAAGAACCATTTACAACTTATCCTGGTAAATGATCAAAGACATACTCAAGCATGTACTAATTTACAGGGTTTGGGAACTATATATATTTACATTAAACAGTTGTAACTTTGTTAAAATTACATATACGCTTTCACGTTCCCCTGTTACCTTCTTTTAATTGACTCCACGCTCTGAATTTTATCATATATAATCCTGATTTACAGAGAGCAAGTGGAAGGAAAAATAGGTCAGCAGGGAAGCTTGCTTTGGTTTGATCAGTGGCCATCTTAACCACAGCGTGATGATGTTCCTATGACTGCTGAAATAAAGTAATTCTTTGATATGTTACCATTGAAGCCATGACCTTATGCTGGGAATTAATGTGCCTGCTTGTGATGTCTTTCAGAGGTGTAAAGCTTGAACTACGTTGTGACTGATAAACATTTAATCTATCAGATTCGCCAATCAAAAAGTTGGGTTGTTGTAGTTTAATCCCAGATGGCAACCTAAGTGGGATGTTAGAGAGAATTGGAAGGGTATAAGTGCAAAATCTCCTGGGTTGAGATAAAGGCAGTTTAATAGGTAAAGGAAAAGCTGCATATGCAAGCAAAATAAAATAAGAAATTCATGCACCACTTCCCAGAGTCAGGTAGGTGTTCAGCCATCCCCGGGAAAGCAGGGGTCCCTCATGCGCATCAGTTACTTGGGAAGACAAATGCCATTACTGCGAAAATTGCCCCTTCCTCTTTTTTTTCCCCAGCCTTTATTGCTAAGCATGACACCATATAGTATGAGATATCCCTTGGTCAGCTGAGGTCAGCTGTCTCAGCTGTGTCTGCTCCCAAATTCTTGTGCACCTCCAGCCTACTCACTGGTAGTGTGGGGTGAAAAGCAGGAAAGACCTTGACATTGTGTAAGCAATATTTAGCAATAACTAAAACATCCCCATGTTATCAACAAAGTTTTAATTACAAATCTAAAACACAGCCCCCTATAAGTTACTATAAAGAAAATTGACTCTATCCCAGCCAAAACTAGTGCAGGATTCAAAAAAGTTTATTTGATTGCAATGCACAGGGAACTGTGACTGAGACCGGGGAACCAGAACTGTGAAGTGTCTTGTGTCCATGTTCAAACCCTTGTAAGAACCAGTTTTACTCATTCACACTCAATCGGCTCTGAAGCACCACAGCATATCTAAGTAGTCTGTCCTGCAGTCAGGCACCAAGACACTTCTATACTGGTGAACTGCCAGTCTTTGCAGTGATGTACAAGATTACTGTTGAGTTCTCTCCATATCTCCAAGGTTCTTCTTAGCTTGGATGCCATGTGCCACTTTGGGATCTCCCTTTTTTTTAGTCTCTAGGGCCTCACACTCTCATCTTCTGTCTCTGCATCCTGTCCCAACTCTGTGAGACATTATTATTTACTCATTGTTTTATGGTTTTCCTGAGACCCTTAGTCAGCTCTTTCCTCTCATTCTTCTCTGGTCTTGTAATGCTTCTACAACCATACAGTTCCACCATCTTAAGATGATGACAAAGACTCTTAAAATTCTATCCACCTAAACTTTCCTGAAATCTTTCAGAGAACATTAGCTAATTTGTTTTATATCATTTTAGTTATTTTTGTTCACTCTTTTATATGTAGTCCAAGCTAAATATCTTACTTTTGTTTCAAGCAGAGACATCAAAAGGCCTTTCACAAAGGTAAACCTTTCTGTCTTTTTACCTCAATACATGCTTGCCTGATCTGTGTATATCCATATGTACCCATGTGTGCAAGCACTCACATGAAAATGAGCAAACGAAATTGGTGCTTCAAGAGAGCAATCAGGCCTACAGCCTGCAGATTTAATTGTCAGGCTTCAGTTGGTCCAGACTACTAAGTGACATCTCCAGCTGCATTCACTACAGGCCTGACTCACTTTTGATATTAGACAGTAATTTGCTGAAGTCATAAGATGGCTCTTCACAGCTGGGCTGTGCCTGTCAGAAGGTGTTCTTTGCCACATCTCATTTTAATGTGCATCCACATGAATTATACTTTAAGGTTTGCATGTCTGGATGCTACAGTCAGGTCAGTGGTGCTATTACCTGTGAAATTGCTAACAGTGTAGTAACAGCCTCACTGAAAATTCAGCCACGTTGTCAAAAGTTGTCTAAATCCAGAAATTATCCTTACATGAAATACAGACACTCCAGAAGAAGACAAACTTTAGTACAGAATTCCTGCTACTCCACCTAATACACCTTTGCATTCAGAGGTCAACTACAAATTCAAGGTACCTTTGGTTCAGTCAGCTCTTCACAGTGGCTTCAGCAGTTAACCTGTGCTAAAATTCATGTTGCCAAACCTACGCTGTTTATAGAAGGCAAGTTAGCGATATTTCATCTAGCCAAGATGCTTCTTCATTAATTCCAGCCATCCCTTGTGCTTTTCCCCTCATGGTATTGCAGACGTATGCTTAATTCCGTCCCACTTTGTTTTGCATAAGATCAAAATAATTTAAGAAGTCAAAACACAAACAACTCTGAGTTATCACCTGCTTCAGGCAGTTCTCAAGTTGATTACTAGAGACTGGGAGAGTATATTAGGGCAGTATCACTTGATGTGATTTTCACCCGTTTTCCATGGAATATGCTATTGACCTTCCCTAGTCTGTCATGGACTTCGGTCATGGACTTCTATGGTTCTTGCATCCAAAGTTAACTTACAACCAAACCATCCATATTCAAGACCTGAAGTTACAAGTAAACAGCATAATAATTCACATAAACTACTGTTTATACTTTTGTTACTACTAAGCAAGCAAATAATTCAGTTCTTCAAAATCTTCTGTCCAGGCTCAGAACTAAAGATCCATTGGGCTGTTTGTCCTTCAGAGCTGTCAATTCCAGCTCCTCTGCAGGAACTGGGGCAGAAGTTATAGTTATCTGATAATTAGATGTCTGGCTCAAGGTAATCATGTGGGGCTCTCCCCAGTCAATATATAAGCACGTCTAGGGGGTGATTCATTTCTCTCATCTGGGAGATTAAATTAAGAGAGGACAGCTAAATGTAGGTGGAATTTATCTTGTTCTCAGTTTTACCCTCTCTTATCTTTCCTTGCAGTAAAGTGTCCCTCCTGCCCCCAATTATAGAATTAGATAATGTTATATAACAAATTTAATAAAAATTACTAAATAAACCAACTGATTTTTTTTAAAAATTCTGAATCTGCCAGAGGATAACAAAAAATGTTTCACATATCTCCATTTCCCAGAGTCTGAAGGAGACAGAAACAGAAATTTGAAAATCTGGATACAAATATTTTGCAGTCGATGGAGACTTTTTTTTCCCATAAGAAAAAAAAGCCAACAATATTAATTTCAAGGGGTTTGCTTTGCTCTATTTTGTTCAGGTTCCAGGTCAATATTTTTCACTTTCTGGAATGGAAAATTTAATTTTCTGTTAAAAAACTATTTATATAATTGCAAACGAATAACAAATGTTAAGAAGATGAAGCATCAAGAATTTTCAGAAAGAAAATGACCTTATGGGTCTGAGATTTTATTTTCTTCTGTTACATTGTTTCTTTGCTTTCATTTCACTCTAGAAAGGAAGATATTTTGATATTAAAAAAACCCCCATGTTCTTCTACAAACATTCTTACTTTCAGTTTCTTCCCAAATACTCTGACCAGTTGTGAATGAGGAAGAACTGTTTCGAGAGCTGTCCATGAGTAATGTCTAGTCATTTTCTAGAGACAAAACCAGGCTTATGTCTCTGGGCAATGACTTCTGAACCAGATTTAATTTTTTTAGAAAAAAAAAAGTCCCCTAATGCTGCCAGCAACACCTGTAAGAAAGGATGTGAGTCTTCATGTATGCTTCCTGAATCAAGGCCTTCATCTCCATCTGCATTATAATTTCATTCATCTGTAAATGGTGATAATATTTACATTGACCTTACAGAGGTGCTGCAAGGTTCACTGCATTAAAATTCGCCAAATGTCAGGTCCTTGGAAGCAAGATGGGATGGAATTATAAAGAATTTATTTTTAGTGTTCAGAAATGCATCTTTTAACTTGCCAAAACAGATGCACTGTGCCTTTCCCTGTGTCCTCCAGGCTGGTGAACTCTGGTGAATCATGACCAGAAATTAGCTGCAGACTTTGCCTGCAGACATGGTAATGATTGCATCAGACCTCATGGAAATGAAGTTTATATTTAATTCCGCAGCTTTTAAAAAAATTGTTCCATTTGAAAAGTCTTCCATTGGAACTGACAGTCCACTGAAAGTTTGCTCTGTTTTCTGAATTCTGCTGATTTTTCTATAATTTTCCCATGTTTGGAATCAACAATTTTGAAAACTGTAATCACAGAGTTTTCAAATGGAAGAAGTGAAGCTATACAACTACCATAAAAACCAGTTAGAATCAACAAAAAAAAACCAAACCCCAAAACCAAAAAAAACACCCCAAAATTAAAACCCAGATAATAAAAGACACCCATGCCCTGAAAATTAAACCTAAAGTCAAAAAGGAAAAAATGCAAGGCTTTAGAGTATCTGGAAGGGGAAAATGCTTAAAGAGACAATAGGGAAAGATGATGGTTTAAGATTCAATTCTTTTTATTAATTGTGTTTTAAGAATGCTTCATTTTAATTATGAACATGAATGGTTGAATGACTCAGTTTACAGACCTCGAAACAATTACAGTTCAAGAACATGCAAAAGCTGTTCCTTCCACTATCTTTTTTTCTCTGATGCTTTACTGCTGCTGCCATGTTTCAAATCTGCCTGCGTTACCAAAAATGGGAATGTTATGGAGAAAAAATGCCTGCAAACATTAACATTTCCTTTGCTGCATCATGCAGGCCTGCTATGAAAAATACCACACTACCAGTCGTTTACTGTACTGCCCACACTACAGGGAGTAGCTCCATAAAAACTCCTGTGGACTTCATTAGTCCAAGCTGTCAGCATTTCTAGTTCAAGAAGACCCTGTGCCAGAGGTTGCCAGAATGACATGATCTGAAATACCATCACTGTATTTTTGTCCATTTCTTATACTCTTTGCCTAAGCATCCACTGGGCTCTGTCAAAGACATATTAATGGGCCAGATGATCTGACCTATCTTACTCACAGCTGCACAGCATGAGAAGTGGAAACACTGTGGAATGGATGAATGAAGTTCAAACCTGGGACATGAGGATCACACTACCAGATCACTTAGTTCTTCAACGCAAGTTAGTGCCACTGTGTGCTATTGCACTGCACCAGACAGACTCAGCAGCTTGCTCAGAGCTAACTTTGCAAATTTGGGTATAGAGCTGCATTGTATTGAAGGTGAACATACATCCGTGAAAGCACCGTTAGGCTGACACTACCGACTGCTGATGTGACATGGAACATAACCAATGCGGCATTTCAGGTAAAAAGAGATAATGGAGACATGGTTCAGTGAATAATCTCATTTGTGCTGTTAAAATGTTGCTAATAAAATGTGATGACAGTTTCAGTGGTAATACAGTGTGCACTATCTGTGATCAGCAATATGTTTATTTTAAAGAATGGTGCTTGTTCCTTCCATTGCCTGTCCTAGTCATTCAAGACTGAACAAAAGATCATTTGTGTAACATTGAGCTGGGTTTAATCCTACAAAGGGCTAAGCATTCTTGCAGCAGTGGACTTAATCACATGCTTAACTTTAAGCATGTCAATAGCCCCAGTGAAAATGGCAAGACTAATTATGTCCTCAGAGTTAAGCATGTGTTTAAGTGCACTTTTGAATCACAGCCAGAATGCTCAGCACCTTGCAAGGCTAATATTCCAGTGGCTGAATTTTGGTTTGGAAGAATTTGTATTCAAAGAAAGCAGAACAACAAAAAACCCCACCCTTGCATCTTTCTGTAAGTATTATCAAATTGGATCCAGGCCAAAATTTACCATTCCCACCAGCACATGCAGCTGTTCTCTGAGAAAAGGGTGTAATTCCAACCCCTGGATAAAAGTGTACATTTCAGTGCCTTTGCCGTAAGCAGAAGTTTGCCATTTTTCACAGTAAAAGTAAATTTTCCTGGTTAGTGGTAGTTGCCTTGTCTCTAGTGAAAACTGCATCAATTTCCTATGGAATGTTTACAGGCAGGAACAGGAAACAGTTTCATTTTATTACAAAACCAAAGTGTATTTCCCATTTCATCAAGCCTGAGCAGCATGCCTTTCAACCCCACAAGCTGATTTGTGGCTAGGAGAACACCGGGGAAAAGCTTTCAGGTACTGAAAGACTTATGTCAAGACCTCAAGCTTAAAAGAGGAATTCTAAGAAACAACTTGTATCTCCAGGGAAGTGAGGTGCTGTGAAGTAAAGTGCTGCTGATGTGTCTTCCTGTACTCTGCCTGCAGGAAGAGAACTTACTGATACAACACTAAATCCTCTCACAAATGCAGTGAAAGGTGTTTCTCTGTCTCAGGACTGCTCCTTCCTTGGTCTTAGCTCCCAGGTCCTACAGCACAACATGAGTGACCTGCTGTACTCTTTGTGTCCAGTGCCCATGTAGGCTAAAGATCAGCCTTACAGATCTGTAAAGCATTATATTTGCAGGCACAGTCCACTTTGTTGTAAAAAATTGATTAATGTAAAGTGAGTATAGTTTAAACGGAATTGGAGTCCATTGACTGCTCTTATGAACCTTATTTTAGTACCCCAACACATTTTTCTCCAGCTATGTCCCTTGTGCTTTAATAAACTTGCTAATATGCTATTGTTTAATTGTGTATGGACTTAGTTGCAGCACAGAGCAAAAGTAGTATTTGTTACTGTTGAGTCAGACTGAAAGTCACTCTATGTCCACTAATTCACACAGTAAAATACACTACTGGGTAACTGCCATCCCCCACTCCATGGCTTGCTATTGCCTCCAGAATGAATTTGACCTTCAATTACTGCTCTGCTGTCATTTTTCTTTCATTTGCATACTCATTTATCCTAACTGGACACCAGAATTTTTCCTTGGATTACTTAGAGTCTCAGCATTTCTTCTTCTACTTGATGCTGCCTGTCCCTGCTCCCTTCCAACTCTGGAAGTGAATGTATCCCAGCAATCAATTTCTCTTACATGAAATAAAATAACTTCTCTTGTGGCGAGGAAATGGGACGGGGGAGGGAAGCAGGAAAGAAGTAAATCCCTTAGCTTTGAGCTCTGTAGCCTCCAGTGCTTTTCTAGCAATGCCCCCCTAACTTGCCAGAACCCGTCAGTCTAGCCTTCCTATTATCACTTCCACTTTGAATTTCTGCTGGAATGTACTCGTTTGTTGATTTCCCATTTTCTGTTTGGTGAGGTTAATGAGGAGCAGCTGCAATACCTGTCCTAACTCCTTCATCTCTCCTCCTCCCCCTTGCCCCCTCTTTTGAAACCAGTCAGAAATGTACAGCTGCTCTGTCTTGGAGACCCTACACAGAGCTTCCAAGCAATGTTTGTTAAACACATCTTCAGTTAGCTCTAAAATACTCAGGTTTAGCTCTGGAAACACTCAAGTTAGCTGCTGAGTTTGCAGTTCAGTCACCTATCAACTGTACTTATTTTTAAACCCCTATCTTTCTTTAAACTCTCAACACTGAAGGAGGGTTTTGCTTTCTACATCCACTTTTGCTAAATCACACAAGAGTGCATGAGATGACATTTTCTGCTTTCCAAGAGGCCAAAATACTATATTGTTATATGTTCAGTCCTGCTTTTAATGCTTGCCAACTTCAGGTTCAAGTGACTTCAGAATGCCCCTCTATCAATCATCTATCCAAGTCATTATATTAGGCACATCACAGTGGTACAGGAGAAATGAGGTCACTTTCCTGGAAAGATAGTAACTGCTGATTTATTTAATAATAATAAAAAAAATCTGTAAGCACAGCAAACTGAGTAATGGAGTGGGATAGAGTGAGTGATAGTCTGCTTGCTACATATTCTTCATTTTAAATGTCAGTGATTATTTTTTTCCTCCAGGAAATCCCTTTGCTCATTTATTGCTTGTATGTGACAAGACTAAAAGGAAAATCTGAGGCTTATGTTTGTGCATGACTGTATTCAAGATTTTACTGTGTTTTACTCTGTTGCTATGTTCAAGCATAGGAGCTCTCCAGTCCCATGTAAACAGGTCTAATGATTTAAATATGGAGTGCAAATTCAAGCAGTCTGGAAAAAACAAGACTTTGGCAGTATAAAATGTTACGGAAGACGAAGTAAGGTAGTAAAGGCATATTTGCTCTACAACAGCACTCTTTGAGCTATTTACTTTCACGAATGCACACCAGCAAATACTTTAAATTGTTACTTTAAAAAAAAAAAATCCTGCAATAGTTTCTGGACATTATAACACTGCTAATGTTGTTTCCTGCAAATTCTAAGGCCTTAATGGTTCTTCTGTCCTATTCAGCAGTAGAAGGATGCAGCATAGTAATCTGCAATTTTTTAAAGGAACAGGAATCTGAAATCATGCTTTGTAGCAATGAATATTTTCTTCTAAGATACAACATGGATCCCTTCCTCTACACACATCAATGACTGCATCTTCATGGTTATCAGGGTGGAACACTTGCAGTTCCTAGACAGCAGATCCACACAGCATTTGAATGCCATGAGATATCTGAAACATTCAAAGCTTATTTAAAAAAAAAATATGGGAGTCATCATCTGTTTACTTCCCACTGGAGGAATTTGAGACAGTTCTGAGGAAGTAGCACTTAATAACAGTGCAACATTTTTGCAGTCACTGTGACATTAACTCAGTTTTTCCTGAGAAATTACATAGTCTGGAAAACTATCAATATAATGAGAGATGATATCTTTTTTCCTGTTCAGAAAATCATGCACTTTTGTGTGGCAGAACTGCTATATCATAGGGATACTTAAGAGCAGAAGGGATCTTTTAACAGAATTGTATAGTGAGGAAAATAAATCTAATTCATTATGGAAAGAGTAACAGTAAATGAAGTCTAACTTTTTAGAACTCTAAACCAAATTATATTCCATAGGGAAACTGTCTTTCTTTCTTCCCTTTATTTATCAGTTAAATATAGCCTTGAAAAGTGTAAAACAATTTATTACAGAAAAAACTCCAGCAGTGTATTGCTGTCTTCATGTCTAGAGAGTAATGCAGTATATCCATGCCTCTTGATTCAATAAAAGTATCTCTGTCTAATTCTAGTACAATTCTGGTGGCTTGCAGAAAATTTGTAGACAGAAGGAGGCCAGCCTTGCTGTGTAAACTGTGGTATGAACTAGTTATTAAGCTCAATTAAAAAGATTTATCAATCTTTGTTATCTAGACATTTCTGTTACTGTAGTATCTGAGTGCTTTACATTTTTGTATTTCTCCTCTATATTTTATCTTTATATATTTCTGCACAATACATCAATTTGCAAGATGAGAAATTAAAACAGAGAGAGCTTGCCTTTACAGATAGCTTGGAGGCTACTATGTTTAGCACTGCAGGATCTTATAGGCAGGTATATTAACTCTTGAAAATGGGAGCCACAATCATTTTCTGTCACCTAGATTCTCTAGACAATATATCTAAAAGGATTTCTGTGCTATGACATAAGATCATTTAATTTCAAAGCCAATTCACTTGGATGGGAAGCCATCTAAACTAGCATATAAGGAGAAGCCCTGGAAAGGAGCAAGATGTTATTCACATTCAAGCAGAGTAGACATTAGTGATAGAGAAGATGCTTTCCTTCACAGCCCTGAGCCTTCTAAAGATGAACAGGTACAAATATGCAGCTGCTCTATCTTGAAGACTTTACACAGAGTCTTTTCATTCATACCTGATCATGGGCTACTCTTTCCTGTGAAAGGCCAGCTGGAGCATGCATATGCAGTTACAGTCATACCTTGTGTCTCTTTGCACACAGTAACCCCTACCTGAACAGTTGCAAACTACATGTCCTACTTTCTGTAGTAGTGTATAGTAGATTGCCTTGATCACCGGTCTATAAACTAACTGTTGGGAAGTAAAAAGGGATCCAAGACCCTTCTGTAGTAGCTGTTACACTCTGGCTCATAGCTCTAGAGGAAAGGAGATGAAGCAAAGTTCAGCCTTGCTAATAGGCTATTAGTTTCTTGGGAAAGGTGAACTCTCAGGTTTCCTGCTCACTGATAGATTTCTGCTTATACATTCTAGGTAATATAAAATACAATCAGCAAACAGACAAAGTAAAAAGTCCTACTTGGCATATGTATATATCTTTGTGAGTTCAGTGAATCTTGAGTTCTTTGCTATAAACTGGCATAGCTTTGCCAAGAGTGTTTTCCTTATCCTTGAAAAGTTATACACAGGTGGATAATTAAGATACTCTTCTGGGAAGTTGCAGATAAGGGTCAAATGCTGTAGGGCAAACAATGAAATTCAACTTGTGTTTTCCACATCTGGGGGGAAGCTCCAAAGCACTAAGGTTCTGAACTGAAATAATAAGCAGCAGAACTAACAAAATGTGTTTTGCTGTATGATGCTACAGCTACAGCTTGTGACTACAGGGATTTCAGCTCTTCCCACTTTCTGTCTGTTGCATTTCCAAACTTTTTTGATACATGTAAATGACCTCTTTTATTTGAGATATGAACAAGAAAAAAATTAGTGGGATAAATGGTCCAGGATTATCTGAAACAGATCAGAACATGTACTATTTCATTTTCGGCTTTAGAAGATGAGTCATCTATTTCATTGGATGATCAAGTCGAGTTGTAAAACGCTAGCTCATTTTAGAGAAGTCTGACTTGAAGCCAACCCTTTTCCACATCAAAACTCAGTTAACACTCTTGGAAAATAACTTTTTAAAGAATTTAGCAGCTGGTAAATAAATAAATCAGAAAATTCAGGTCTATTAATATAATATATTAGAAAGCTTGGAAAACATAATTTCTCTTTACAGTGAAACATCACATCTTTGTGTTGTAAGTTAGAGTGACATTTGACTTTGAGTCTGAAGAACTCATAAGCATCTGAAGAATGTATATTAGATGTCTACTTTTCTTATTTATTTTTCTTCACTTTTGCTAAGACTAGATAAGATCTGGTTTATTCTCAGGCTTGGTCTCTGTTCTCTTATTTTTTTTTTACCAAGTTTTCACTATCCCTGCCAGTCTCTACAAAATTCCTCAGAGATAATCAGGAGTGGCTTGCAATAAACATATAGTCTTGATGTAAATCTGTGTGAATACACATAATCTGTCTCACTTTATAGTTCTGAATCTCGCTTTCATATATCCTGAGTAAGACAAGGCCATTTCTTGACACTGCAGTAGCAAAGAAGTGAGAATTGTGCAAGCCAGAGGAAGCTTCAGAAACTGTAATTTATTCATGCAGTAACATAGCGTCATTAACCACCACTGTCAGAAGATATAATTTCAAAAGTTGTTATTATTGTGTGTCAGGAAAATTTTGGTGATGGGAAAACCACTGTATTCTTGTACTCGGTTGTTGAAAGGAATTTGGTCTGCTAATGACCAAAGAATTAAAAATTAGTATTTCGGGAAATGAATTGGATATGATTACTAATCTCTCAGGCAACAGAAGAAATCCATCTCCCATTGATTCTGAGCCATCTATAAAAGGACTTTTGCTATTCTAAGTAGTGCTGAACAATAAGCATTTGAATTGTTCACTATGTTGATTACCAGATTAATATATGATACTGCCAGGCTGGTGAAGTAGCAGGATCTCAGCCCACAACTATACAATTTAAAAAGTATTCCCAAAAGTGGAGGAAGACTCAAGATGAAACCAGAATTCCAGATACAGATAATCAGGAAAAATGGTAGAACATTTGACCATCAAAGACATCTTCTGTAACTCTAGAGAAGCAACTGAAAAAAGAATTTTATCTTATGTTTTAGAAAACAAAACAAAATAAAAAAATCTTTATATGGTAATTAAGAACGTAGGTGGTTTTTGCAGAGAAATCAGGAATACAGGTACACATCTTCATTCAAAGAAAGATGTGACTGAAAACTTAAATATGAGGTCACAGGAGTGGGGAAGATCAGTGAAAGGATGAGAAGAAAGGACTATATGTCTTCCTAGGTATTGCCAAGATTGATAAAATGCCTATTATTATTTTCCAAACCTCATTAAAAAGGAGAATTTCACAATGTACTAACAGGAACACATCTTTCAGTAGGTAGTGCCTTATCTTAGCTATATTGCTGTATATTGATTTGTTGACTCTAATCAGGATGTTCTTCTAAGCAATTAAATCCTGTCTGAATATGTAGGAGTTGATGCTTGCCTCTACTAATCCTTAGATTTCAGTCATAACTGATATGGAAGATTCAACCACTGCTAGACAGAATGTACTGTGACTGTCCATTTTAAAGGACACTGTGCATTGTAAGACATAGCCACTCCCATGCAAACTCATATATTCCAGTGTAGTCTCCTGCCTTGAATCATGCCCTGGCGGAAGTTGTCCTCCACTGACTGCAGAGGGAACCTGCATTGACTAGATTCTAGCGCTCAGTTTGCTGTTAGTCATGTCACTTCTTTTCATCCCTAATCAGATTACCCAGAGCAAGTCCACATGTACAGTGATGAGGGGGAATCTTTTGTTTCTTTGGCTTCTGGAGGGAATATTGTCATCTGCATACTTCTCCAAGGCACTAGCAGAACATCAATACCTTCCCTGGCCAGAGGAAGGGAAGGGAGAAACTGTGACTCAGACCTACATCTGAGTCACAGTCCTTACAGTAAACATTTGGGTGGTGCTGCTTTCACCATGCTTCTTTCTCAGAGCTGCACTTGCACTCACAACCTTGCTTGCTCCCTGTCTGCATGAGACCGTTCTCATGAGTGACTGAGGTACCTGCCCTTGTGTACCCAGTTTTAAAATTTGGACCACATACTCTAGCTTGAGGTGCTTCTATAGGAATGTATTTCTGCCTCAGAAGACTCCTGTGTGTGTTGTGAGATCAGAACAGAGGAAGAAAAACACTTCCATACAAGCATCTTTGGTAGTGATTTTCTCTGTTTTCATTAAAATTTCCTTTAGGAATTTACACATTTTTTTCTAGTTAGTCAGCTGGTAACATATACCTACAGTAAAGTTTTTTTTCCTCTCACTTTTTGAAAGAGTCTTGAACCAATATAAACAAGAGGAAGCAAATTTAAAGTAGAAATTACACTAAGATACCAGATGTTATGTATGATATGTGAAAAAATGCTGTGTTAAACTGATAGTTTGTTTCCTCAAACTAATTAATTTTCTATGGTTTTGCTGACAGAGGAGAAGAAAAGAAAGGAAAAGGAGAGGAAAGGAAAGGAGAGGAGAGGAAAGGAGAGGAGAGGAAAGGAAAGGAAAGGAAAGGAAAGGAAAGGGAAAAGAGCTCATGTATATAGGAATCAGACTACTGCATCATCATATTCAGAGTCATTATGCTTGGCTTTTCATTTATATGGTGCAACCACATTTATAGTTTGGTCATCCCCGAAATGTGTAGTTATTCAGCTGTGCATCATTTTTTTTTGAGCAACAGAATAGTTGCTCAAAAAATAGTTGCTCACAGAATAGTAAGAATGTGTATTCTGAAAAAGAATCAGAAGCAATGCATCTTTGTTTGGCCCATTTGGACCCAATAGAAAATATATTGAAAATGAGATTTGCACCACGCTGGATTTCTAGAGCCATCTGAAGGCATTTTTTAAGCACCTAAGGGATGATGTGAAATGTTTGTCCCACTGAAAGTGAATGTAATAGCCCATCAGCCACTTTTGAAGTCTTGCTGTTGTACAGGAGATGCACTGAAATACCAGTGTTGGCTCCGAATGTGCAGCCTTGTCGGGTATTGCTCTGCTGACACAGCTATCTTCCTCCTGCTCTGGATGCCCATTACTCAAGCAGTTTAGAGGTTTCTGCAGGGCAGTCAGCAGGAGGTAGAGATGAGACCCTGATGCTGAGCAGGACTGTCACTGATGTGTGTCACCAGAAACATCAATTTAGGCCATATAAGGATTAAGCTTGTGATAACCACTTGAAAACCAGGACCCTTGTCAAGTAACTGATGAGCCAAGATTCAAGACAAGCTGTATGGTGCAGAGTTGGCCAGACCTAGGAAGCCTGTATCAGATCACATTTGTATCCCTCCTAATTCCATGTCCTATTTCTGACTACAGGCAGTGCCAGTTATTTCAAAAGAAATTCAGCTGTAGACTATTGTAGCTTATCCCCAGGGAAAGCCTAGTTTAATATTTATGGCTTGTGTCTTCAACAGAAGATTTATATCTATTTGAGAAAAAGCTTGATAAACATTTAGGTTTTTGGACAAGACACTCTCCAGTCCCTAGGGAGAAACATTTTGAAAAACCCTGACAGGGGTAATGGGGGTCTCAGACAAACTGTTTAAGACTCAAGCCTCAGAGGCATGGGAGGAGCCTATGCAAGGGTAAAGTCACTTTAGGCTTTGCAGGCTTGGGCTAGAAACAGAATAATTTCCAAGGAGATGTCAAATTCATGTCTTCTGCCATGTTAAAGAAAGTTTCTTTTTCAGAGAACATTTACTCCACTCTGAAACTGAGGCCTGATAAACATCTCAGTTCCCACCAGTGTGAGAAGCTTTGCACTTCCCAGTGTACATCCAGCAACTGCCAGTCAGTTTTGTTCACTAGTCCATTCCTCTCTGCACTTTCAAACCCCATCTGCCCCTATAAAGCAGCAGTGTAATCCACAGCTGGCTGAATGGTAATATACCTCAGATGAATCCTCCACACCTGCTTCTTCCTTCAGAAGCACTCAGCTAACTAAAGATTTACTAGACTGTCAGGGGAAAACAAGGCATTCAGGAGACCCTCCTGATCCCATCCTCAATCTCATTAACTTTCTGCTTTCCCAAGTGCCCTGGTGGCTGTGTGTTAACGAAGAGCTGTAATTGGTAAATGAAATTGATTACACAACTGTTTGAATGAGGCAAATTGTCCATCTCTAGAGAAAAGGTATAATTTTCTACTGTGCATAAATCAAATGCAGGTCTCTTAAAAGCCTTAAGTAAGTAATGTGCATTTCAAATTGGCTACAAAGTCCTGGACAAAGCACTTGGCAGAGAGAAGGGCATGGCCAAAAATGACCCTAGTAGCTCTTTTCTATCTCCAGTTTCTGTGATTCTATGAATTTTAATTCTGTGCTGTGCAATTTAATTACCACTTGGAAAATGCTGCAGAAAATGGATAGCCAATTTCTACTGTAGGCAGATCTTTTCTGTCATCTGTTAGCTGTGAAGGTGTGTAATTGTTCCTACAGAAATGCGGACATAAAATTGATTCGTGTCTGTCCAAAGAACTGTACATTAGACCATCACAACTAGAAAAAGCTGTCAGAGATAGTCCTAAAAAACCTCAAACCTCTCTTCAGTTACACAGTCTGAAGCCTGTCACATTGCAACGCTACATAATATCTCACCATTTAATCTTCCTAATGTATTCACGTCTGGTTTTGAATTCCTGTAGGGTAAAGGAATCAAAAAGGAATCAATTCCTTTCCTCACTTGTTCCATCTATAACAGCCATTTTACTAATGCTTAACTTTGCCTTTTCCTTCTTAGAGGAGAAATATGCTGCTAGGCTATTTTTGGAAAGAGACAATAATTCCCTTTCCTTCTGAGATGCCCTTGCAGCAGCACTAATGTCATACCTTCCACTCTCTGCTATCCTTAAAGAAGTCCTCCAAGCCTGGTATCATGTTTGCTCTGAAGAGTCTTCATATTATGTAGCTGTTCCTGAAGTTGCAATGACAGTATAGAGACAAAAGGTTCCAGTGTCTGGCCATATAAATTCCTAAATTCTTAGCATGTATGTTCATGAATTAATATAGTTTGCAGTGTATTGCCTATTGCCTTAACATTTCTGCTTGCTGCATCAGATTTTCTGGGATCTTTTGTCATTTTTACTGGTTTCAGAATTTCATATATTGTTCCTTGCTGATGCATATGCCTTGTCCATTCCAGTGTTTCAGACTTGGTACATTCTAGCATACAAGCCTGATGTAGTCCACCAGCAGAGCTTTCATTCCCAGGACAGCCAACATTTCTGTTATAAGTGATAGGTTTCATGTTTTAACCTTTCTTCTGTATAAATATGCATCCTGTTCTCGTACTACATCTCTGCAGTTTCATCTCACAAATTCTTTGCTGTTGCAGGAATTAAGAAACTAGTGGTATATTTGATCTTCCTATGGCAAGTCATACTTTGGGGGTTGGGTCTGTGCTTATCTGTGTTATGTGATGACTAGTGTTTGTTGATGGATGTTTAGGGTGCTAGGTTCTTTCATTCCCACTGATCCGAAAGCCTATTACTTGCAACAGCTGTTTTGCTCTCCAGATGATACCCTTGATTATTATCTTATTGTTTCCAAGCGGCAGTATTACTTTAAAATTATTAACCTGTGCTCAGCAACATGTTATTACAATATAATATCTTATATTGTACTTCTGTTGATCATCTCTTCTTTTGTTTGCATTTAATTGATTTCTTTATGTAGTGTTTGATATGTTATAAAATCTAAAGTGATCCTACACATAAAGTCTCTTCATCTTCCAAGATTTCTAAAAAATGCCTAAGGATGGCAGGTGTCTAAGACTTTCATTAATATTAGGAATTTAACTTCATTTGATAATCCAAATAGAAATTATTAATTCAGCATGGTTAATTAGTCCATAAAGGTAACTACCCTGCCATTCATTATAACATGAATTTAGACAAGAGGATTAGGACCTTAAGTAGCTCAGATTGGCTCATGGGAAGATAGAGTAAATAGTTTTTGTAATGAGGCACCAAATAATCATTTGTATTGAAACACTCTCATTTCTAGTGGCCTGGTTTATTCCAACTCCCTGCACCAGACAGAAAAGCACTGTGTTCTTTGAATGTGCTGAATAACGAATTCTCCCTAAAAACAAATAAAATGCTTTAGCCATGGCAAGGCAGCAGCACAAAGTTGTTGAGACTTGCCTAAAGCCAAACAGGGTGTTAGTGTCAGAGACCAGATTAGGATTTTGCAAGTCATTCATCAGCAATCTCACTTGACTGGGTATCTGGGAGTTGCTCACAAAGAAACTTGGCAAGCCTTACTGGTGCTCCTACCATCCGCAGTGAGGTAGGATCTGAGGACAAGTATGTGTAGGATAAAGATTCTGTCACAGCTTCCTCTTCCTGTAGTTTGTATGTGAAGACAAAAAGGATCTGGCAAAAAGGTATAAATAACTTTAGGTAGAAGCTCTAGCATATGTTCTGTGAGATTGTGAAGTACATTGTGCTGGGTGGGGACTATGGTTTGCTGCAAAATCACTGTCAGCAGGGAGGTGGCCCTGCAATAAGTTACCGCCACCAGCCATTTGTTTTGTTTCATTTTGTTTGGTCAGAAAATGGATCTCCAGGACCTATCTGAAAAAGACAAAACTTGCTAAGTGTCAATCACTCTTACTTCTTTTTTGGACAGGATCCTGAATTCTACTGGCCTGTTAAGTTCCCTGCAGCTATGACCATCATGTGAAACTCTCACAATACAGTTCCTGTCTCTGACACCACTCCTGTATTAGGGACATCTATGCCCTAGTATTCCTTCAGGAAGACTCACCAACTTAGGCTTGCTGAATTAGTTGCTCAGATAATTCCCTCTGACAGGAGGGAATCAGGAGAATAGACTAATTTTTTTTTCTAGGTACTTTATTTAAGGATTGTGTGTCAAATAAAATAATGAAGATAAGGATTATACCCACATACCGTTACACACTTATACCATACCATTCCTAGAATCCCTGAAGACAGCTATAAATAAGGTATAAGGGGATAAAGCATAACCTTAAGAGTACTTCTTCACTCCTTCAATAACCTTTTAACTCTTTACTACCTGTGAAGTTTGATCAGTATCTTACAGACAAAAGGCAAAATTCCCTTTTCTGTTCACTCTCCAACATTTGATAACAGTTCAGTACTTGTAGCTCAAGATCATATGCCATTTTTAAAGCCTATTGCGATGCCATTTTTCTCCCCACAATACAATAGCTTGTTTCCCCAGTTCCTTCTGTGGATGAGTGGGCAAGAATGGACATCAACAGTTAGCATAACTAGTGGCAATACACACTGTCACACAACTTAGCTTGAGGATCATGGGGCACCATTCCAGACACAGGACTTCAACACCTGCCAGTTTCATGCTGCTCAATGAATAATTTAAGTCACAGTAATTACAACATCTAAAACAATCTTCCCTAACCCAAGTGGAATTCATAACTGGATGCAGACATATTCCTTCAGCCGTACAATTCCTACCAAAGTGCTATTTGAAACAAGTGGGTCAAAGTAATTCTCAGTGTAATTCCACTGAAACTGATAGTGTGAATCAATCTAAAATTCAGTAAGTGGTGGCTAAGCCCTTTCCAGCTATGGGCATCAAAGCCTGATGTGGTACAGCAAGTGGTAAACAGGTAGCAACAAGACTTAAAGAGCAGAAAGTCTAAATGAGGAAAATGTAAGCCTAATCAACATTTTTCTTTGTGGTCTAGGAGGGGTTGTTACACATATCTTACACATACATATTATAATTGCATATATACAATGCAATTATACTGTTGTGCATAAACATTTGGAAGAATTTTTGCTTCATTTCAAAGGTTTCCAAAATAAAACCTGCGGAATATTACAGATATGTCAGGCAGATTGGGAGCCACCTTAGTTTTCACAATCATTGCAAATGCCTTTATGAAACAGATAATATTTTTAATAGATTAGATCAAGAGCCATAATGGAGATGTAGAATTACTAGACAATCAGAAAACATTACAAATAACAAAAGTTTTGTTATCTCTGCTCTAGAACCTATGGTCACTGAAAACATCTAGGCATATGGAAGTGAAAAATAAAGTCATTTTAACTACTAAAATGCCATATCAGTGAGAAAAATAAACAAAGAGAGTGTCAAGATTTGTGATTCATGCCCAGGGACTGTCACAAGGTAAGTGTTGCAGTTTTGGCCAACCAGAATGACAGATAGCCCCTACCTCCCCCTCTAAGAAAAAGAGAGGAGAGGAAGAGGTTTATGAGTTTAGAAAAGTTCTAAACTACTTTAATGAAAATACAAATAATGAAATAATAAATAATAAAAAGAAAATTTAAAAAAGGAAAAAAATACAGTATATACAAAACTGTATCAAGATCCCAGGATGATGATCATGTCACCAGCAGGCATTGGGAAAAATCCCATATGGGACTCACTGACTGGCAGGAGCTGGATTCCAGATCTCGAGTCAGAAATGGTTGGATTGGGATCAGAGGTGGATGAACAGACAGGGTCCTCCTCAGACATTGGACATTGAAGGAAAAGAGAGTTGACCCTTTGATCCCTCAGCTTTTATACTGAGTATGATGCAGATGGGATGGAATACCCTAGTTGGTCAATTTTGGGTCACCTGTCCTGTCTGCTCTTCCCTACACGTGCGAACCCTTTTCTGCTTCCGACCCTCCAATGGGGCAAATAATAAAATTAGCTGACCTTGGTTGCTATAGCAGTTAGTATAAGCAAGGGCCTCTCTGCATACCATTCCTTGGCATTATCAGGTTTTACCACTGTGAGAGTGAACAATTTCTGAACAATATGCTGTTAATTTCAGAGTTTAGTTAGAAGAGGCCCAGCTAAAAAAGTAAAATTACTGAACAGAAAATTGTTTCTGTTTTACCTCAAACCAAGACAGCAAGCAACAAATGATCCCAGAAGAGATGGTGGGGACTTCATGCTGTTTGTCAGTCATTCCACATGTGAGACTGAGAAATCTCAGCAGAAATTCTTTGGTGAGGTAATGGTCACTGATCCCTTATGATCACTAAAAATCTACTGCCAACTTTCAGCTGGCGAAGAGATTTAGGATTTCAGTGTAGTTAATTACAGTCTACCTGCTTAGATTACTCTGCATTTTCAATATTATGGAGTATGATATTTCTGCAAATTGCTTGGTATTAATTTGAGGAACAATAAGGAGAGCTACACAGTGACAGATGATTATCAGTTGTCACTTTTACATTGAGGCTAATGTTTGTACCTACAGCTGGGCAAATACTGCAGGACATTTACTGCAGTAACAAAAAACATATAGTTGTTCAGGTATATATCAGGTGGATATTTATATTGTTCTTTTGAAAATTATTTCTTTTCCTGCTTAGAAAAATTTTCATTGTCCAACCAGGCAAATATAAACAAAACAGAGGACCATAAAAAACAATATGCAAAGGGCTACATTTGTCCAAAAAATGTCACAACAGGGTTTTCATGCTTGTTTCCAAGCATGATCTTGCTCTGCTTGTAAAGACTGTAGGGATCCTATAGGATCAAAGATATTAGATAAATCTGAGGATTTGAATTAGAATTGAATTTCTAAGACTTTTTCTTTCAAGTGCTGCAATATCTCAGTGACAGCGCTAAGAAAATCCACCTCACATAAAGACTCAAAGGGCTCTCCTATAACAGTATCACATAGAAACATAGCATTGTTTCTCACCGTTATGTTTGCTGTCTGGAATCTTGCCACAGGGAACTGGGTGGACTTGTCATTTCCTTAGCTTTGACCTTAGTAATGAAAGTCCTTGATATCCCATACGTGCTCAGTCCTATAAATCAATCACCTGAGCTAGCAAGTAAAATTCCACTGGACCAGTTTGGAGTTCCGAACTTACACAGATGCTCTGTTAGATTTTTGTCCACTCTGTTCATAAAATCATCTGATTTGAGGCTTCTCTGTGCTGGATACTTGGTTAAGCAGTTTAAGCCAAGCTGTACCATTACATTACACTTTATGTTGAATGAACAAAAAGCCTTGGTCCAAAAAAAAAAAATGAGTAGCTGTACTTTGCAGCTGGCCATTCTCTAAAAGGTTTGTGAATGCAGATGAAGCGGTTTGAACTCTTTCTTTGTTTTTTAGGCTTTTGGGGTTTAGGTAATCTACAGCGAAACACCAAGTAAAGCTGAGTCTTGGATAGAATCCCTACAAGCTGAAGCTGGAAAATAGCGCCTTTGAGCCAAACACAACTTTGCTCTGGGGCATTCAAAATCTACAGGTAGGTTAGTGGTTTTCTTGGGACTCCCATTCGTTGTAGAAATAGAAGCAAAGTCCTAAGTATACAAGTTCTGGACTGTTGTCTTTTTCCAACTTCCAGTATCTTCAAAGCTCATTTATACAAAATCATGGACTGTTCCCTCTGGGTGTTTGAAAGTGGAATAGTTAACTGTGTAGGTAGGTTGGTAGTAGATAGATGGACAGGTTGATGCAGTATTCAAGATGTAGTTGAGAAAGCAGGGAAGGAGAAAAATAAAAAAATCCTGGGACACTAGCTTCAGAGATATATCATGGCTGTAAATCACTCAGTTTCCGGTGAATATAGTTCTCAGCCAAGTGTTTGTGTAAATGTTTGGTCCCATAATCTCAGCCTGCCTTGAAAGAACAATGGTAAAATTGCAAACTGAAACCAAATATCATCAAGCTCTGAAAACAAAAGGATGCTTACGGGATTGGAGTGCTGGGGGGAAAAAAAAGTAAAATTCCAAAGCTTTCAGAAAAGCACATTGATCTTATTTCATTCTTTGGTGCCTGATTTTTTAATCCTCTGTCTCGGGGTTTAATTCCATGTGGTCCTGCCAACAAACCTGGGGACTGTTCCTGATTGTACTGTGTATCTACTATGTGACACATCCTTGCAGTGGCTAAAGACACCTGAATTTAAAGTGGCTGCAGAGATATATTTAATAATATACTTTGATGCCAAAAGGATTACACATAAACAGTCCCCTTCTACTCATAGTTCCTAAATGGGAGACGGAGTGGATCCACTTTGTCTCAATTGCAATTTTTTGGGTTTGGTTAAGCTGCAAGGCATGCTCTGGGATTGTCTAATGTCAGTTACTCTGCAACCACCATAAAATGTTGGAGCAAGAGCTGCTTGGACTATGAGCACCACTTAGGTATATTTTCCATCAGAGTTCCCACTCCTACTGTGTACAGAAGGCAGAAAACAGACCCACTGGCACCAAACTCCTTACAGTATCACAGTTCCTGTACTTTGCTCACACTTTCTTGCTTCCTCCACCCTCAATGCCTGAGCTCAGACCTGCACTTTAAGTACTTTATTGGAAGTTCCTTTACATTAACTTTCCAAATGTAAGTATAATTTTTGGGTGTCTCCTCATTATTTCTATCTCCAGACTTATCATCTCACATTTCCAATAATTTCTTTTAAACAATAATTCTAAATAAAAAAAAATACAGGTCGAGGGGGGAATAACAATAAATCCAACCTCCTACAACACTAATTCCTGTCCTTTTCTAGTTTTGTTCTTTGTAAGATCTCTCTCATGGACTCTGTGTTCTGTCTTGTGTTTTGTTCACTCTAAGTCTAAATATGGCATATTTAATTGTTTTAATTTTCTCATGCTAATATTTTTGGTAATACTTTTTAATTTAATTTTTATCTTTTTACAGCCCCCAGTTCTGGAATGTCCTTCTGAAATACTTCTGTGAGAAGGACTGCTGGACTGAGCTGTTCACTCACATCAAAAGCCTCTAGCAGATATAGCTACTCCATAAATCAATAAAACAAATAAAAAAGATGAAGGAGTTTTTTTTTTCATAATGGTTAATTAGTATGATTTACCTTGTTTGATGTTTTATAGTTTTAATTTGTGGTGATTTTATATACATTCCTATACTTTACATGTCCTCTACTATGTTCAAGACAGTGACGTTTATGAGTTTCTGCCATTTTGTATTTTTTAAAAATGCATCTGTTCATAAGCTTCCATATTTGAAATGTTAAAATATCTTAATATAAAAAATACACTTTTATTCATTTTAACAGAAGTGTATCTTTAAAAAATAGAAGCATTTTACTTATCCACTGTGTTCCTTTATAATTAACCCTAGAGTCAATGGGAACATTAAAAGAAAGAAGTTAAATCTAAGTCAGTTTCAGTAGTTTATTGGGTGAACATGTATGCTAGATCCACAGAATCAAGAATCATCTGAAGTTTTTCAGTTGAGAGTCATAACTGTGAACTATTTCTATGTCCTTGCTCAGGAACTGTTTGGTGTCCACCATTGGAGGAAGGAACTTTAAATTCCTTTTGGAGATGTAAGCTTAGATAACTAGGAAAGATGAACTACATCTGGATAAGTTGCAGAGGAGACATACTAGAAAGCATCAAGGACAGAAAGCCCTTCAGAGAAGAAATAACAGAGAAGGGTATAACTGGCCCAGTAAAACAAAGACAGAGAGAGATTGTAATTAATGGGTAGAAATATGAAAAGATCTAGAAATCCTGTAAGGGGAGAAGAGGCATCTGAGCAAAGGGAGAGAATGAAAAAAATAATTTTAAGAGGCATTGAGGACATTGAGATTACATCATTAAAGTATATTTTTAACTAGTCAAGCTTTTAATTTTTTTACCCTCTTTCCAATAAAGAAAAGTAGCTATGAAAAGTTAATTCTTTTTGAGCTGGAACATGGTCAATTTATGTAGAGTATTACATGTAACATCGTTGCTTCCAATAGCAGAGGACTGGGCCCTTGAACAGACATTTCTATAGATTCTCGTAAAAGCTCATAGCTAATGATGAGAAAAGATGGAGAGTTAAGTGAAGAAACACCTGAGGAGTGAGATCAGATGTTAATAGCAAGCTCCTCCTCTCTTGTACTCAAGTGTTTCCCATTTAGACCTTTCCACAGATGACTGCTGTGAAAAAAAGAGGAAAAATACCACTCAGTCATACTGGTAATGACAAAGTAAGACCAAAAGGACCAAGAGCAGCACCTTAGTATTCTCCTCTAAAAATACTGTAGTATGTCACTGCTGTTTTCCAGTAGCTTCAGTGCCACGATCATGGTGAAACAGTGCTTAATTTTTACCTGTCGGTTCTGTATCGTCTCTGAGTGTGCATATGGTCAAGAGGAGAAAGACCCTGAGTTTGTGTAGACAATAAAAATAGAAAGCCAAAATAGAGAGAAAGGGGATGCCAACTACTCACCTAGGATACTGGCACATGCCAGGAGTCCTGTAGTAAAGACTGAGTCTGGAAAGATGCTTTCTCATGGGAAAGGAGTTACCTGCAAAGAAATGTTGTCAATAGTGGCTGATCTGTCAAATAATTTCCAGGAAGAAGGAGAAAAGGCACACAAAAATTATAGATCCATTGTTTCTAAAGGAAAACAAAGAAGAGGAGAAAAAAATGGACACAAACACATTTTGTTAATGCTCTAAGACGTAATATTATAATTTTTGATAACTTAATTTACTAAGGAAATGAAAAGCAATATGTGTCAGGCATTCCTGAATCTGGTTGCCCAGCAAAGTCAAGGCTATCACCGCTCCATGTCTCCAAATCCAGTCAGCAGTAAGGCTAAACTTATATACCTTTTTGGCCCACTTGCATACATATGCACAATATACATATAATGAACATACACGCATATATGCATACACACATATATTGATGGCTGGGAACACAGATCACCACAGACAGCATCCATGCAAGTGCAAACATCACTAATAGCTGCATCAACTCATCAATTTACCAGATGTCTGCTGGAGATACGATACAGCAGAGAGGAAACAGTCTCAGAGATTCCTGGAATGTGTGGAAGGTAACTGTCTGACACATCTGTTGAGTGAGCCAACTAGGGAAAGTGCTTGTTGCTTGTGAACAGAAAAGGGTTTGTTATTGATGTGATGGTTGAATGAGAAAATCAGAAAAATCAAAGCCCAGCTAGAACTTAATCTGGCTACTGCCATAAAAGACGATGAAAAATATTTCCATAAATACATTAGCAACAAAAGCAGGACTAATAATAATAATAATCCTTTATTGGATGCAGGGGAAAATGCAGTCATGAGGTATGAGGAAAAGGATGAGGGACTTAATGCCTTCTTTGTGTCAGTCTTTAATGGTAAGACCAATTGTTCTTGGGGTATCTAACCTACTGAGATGGAAAGCAGAGATGGGGAGCAGAATGAAGCCCTCACATCCAAGGCTAAATGGTTACCTGTTACACCACTTAGATACACATAAGTCTATGGGGCCAGATGGCATCCACCCAAGAGTACTGAGGGAGCTGGCTCATGGCTTGGACAGGTATACACTTTGCTGGGTAAGAAACTGGGTGAATGGCAAGGCCCAAAGAGTTGCTGTGAATGGAGTTAAAACCAGTTGGCAGCCAGTCACAAGTGGTGTTCTCCAGGTCTCAGTACTGGGTCCAGTTCTGTTTATCAACAATCTGAATGAGGGGATCAAGTGCACCTCAGTAAATTTGAAGACGCCAACAGATTGGGTGGGAGTGTTGATATGCTCAAGGGTAGAAATACTATGGAGGCATCTGGAGAGGCTGGATCGACGGGCCAAGGCCAATGGTATGAGTTTCAACAAGGCCAAGTGCCAGGAACAGCCTTTACTAAGAAGATGTGGCTGGTGAAGAACATGGAATGGCCAGAGGAGTTTACTGACCAGCAACCTGTTAACATGTGACAGGTTATAATCTTTTCTATCGCTTTTCCTGCACTAATTACCAAAGATCCCAAACCAACTTGATCCCTGCTTCTCCCAGATCTTGGTGTCTCATTATCCCAAAAATATTTTTTCTGGCATTCTGCGATGAGTCCCACACCACTTTAATCCTCTCAGTCTCAGGTGACCAGTGAGAATATCTCCTACTGACTCATCTGCAGAGGCTTATATGAGGCCAGTGGGGCTGATTTTCCCCTTGCAACAGCCCTGAGAGTAGCTGGGTCAGGGTACACCATTGGCTCTGGTCAGATTTTGGGGCTTTTGTACACATCATTGTTCTGTAGCCTGCATGTCTGTGACTCTCTGCCTCTGTGCATCTGATTTTTCTTTCTGCCCTTGTCCCCC